>BSBM01000506.1:1117500-1380000 GCA_027924585.1 Larix kaempferi
TTTGATACGGGGAGTATTTGAAACATGGATATGTAAAAAATGGTCGAACTTGTAGAGAGAGCATGGAGTAGGGTTGGAAGCACACCATCTTAATGGGAAAGATGTCATTAGTGTAAGAACTCTTATAGGTTTGAATCCTACCTTCACGAACTCTTATGACTACTTTAAGTTGCTAGAATCAAGAGTCTTCCATGAAGAAAAAATGGGAACCCAAGAAACTCATTAAGAAAAAATGGGAACTGAAGAAACTCATCGGGAAACTCTTTCAGTAACTAGATTTGATTAACTATGGGCAATGAACCAAATAATGAAAAAAGTGAAAAGAAAATTGTAGTGAGTGAAGCCAAGGGCACATAGAATTAGAGATAAATTTGAAGATGATAGGTATTTTCATTACTTATTTAAGAGGCGATGAATGATATTATGGGTCTTCCTATCAGTGCTATGGGATTTGTTTTTGTAATATCTATGAGCTCTAATCATTGTAGGGATCTTTGGTGGGATTTGATTATCTTTAGGGATTTGTGGTGGGCCTCTTTGATATTCATAGATCAAGGCCAAATGTGGTGTGGTTGGTTGGTGGAGAGGGCATTTGTTAGAGAGCCCAATCCGGTGTGGTTGGTTGAAATACATGTCATATTCTCTGCTTTGCATTCACAAGTAGTAATCATGTCTCCTTGGTTGGGTGAGCGGGCATTTGTCAATGCAGGGTGTGTCGGACATTGAGAGAACTTTGTTTTCCCACTATCCTTGGGTCTAAATGGATGGTTTTGGCTGCATTTTTCTTAGTCCAAAAAGCAATGAATCTCATCAAAGAATATATCTTTCGCTAGATATGATGAATAACGTAGAAAAATGTGATATTTGGTGTGTATTGTAGAATCTCATTAATCATTGAATTTTTTATTGCAATTTGTGCCTGAGACAGGGGCATGTATATCTAGGAATCACATCCAAATAAGGTTATCAATGACCAAAGCAATGTGGTTGGATGAAATACAGTCCATGTTCTCTACCTTGCGTTGGTGACCAATGGTCTTGTCCCCTTAGTTAGGCAAGTTGACATTTGCCAATGCAAGGCATGTAAGGCATTAAAGGAAGTTTGGCCTAATGTTGGAAACAATCATACCTTAAGTATTCAATTTTTAATAAGTGGTGAAATGATGGTCAAGGTATTACAACTCAAGTATAACATTGAATTTTAGTTATAATCCAAGAATCTATCCAGTAAGGACATCATTCCATGGCCGAGAATCCTTCAAACTCCTCAATAATTTGAATGTAATTGATAATCTTCTCACATCTCGAAAAAAAACCCAAAACCAATGTGTTTGTATTATCAAGTGCAAAACTTTTAGAAACAAGGCTACATGGTAGCATATACCTACCAAAATAATTTTCGAATTGTAGAAGCTGAACATGAACAAATTTTCTTAGTTAGATAATGGGGTGAGTTTTGATTAATGAAGGATGCATGAAGGTGTGCTCAAGCTGGTCTATTGCTCTACAAAAAATATGATATAACAATATTGATTATTAATTTATTGTTTCTTAAATTATCTGTTTTGACATGTCTTGTACTGTCATATTATGGAAGCAAGTTTCTTGTATTTGCAAAATAATTATAGGATAAATCAACTTATGTACCTACAAGCATGGCCTTTTTTCCTCATTATTGTTACTTGTGTTATCACACAAATAAATTATTTAAATAAGGTGGTTTCCTTTCCCATGATTGTTTTGATCAAAGTAGTTATATATGTATGGATGCTTATCATGCTTTCCATATGAGGAAATATAAGAAAATAGTAAGGATCATGTACTTTTTTAAGGACCATTGGATCTTCCATGTGAGCACATATAGACAAATAACAAGGATCATGTGCTCTTTCAATGACCATTAACTTAAATTCCAAAATACAAGGACCATAAACGCTTCCAAATATTAATACAAAATAAAAAATGTTCCCTCTTGTATCCATGCAACCTCTATGTGTATGTGTCTAACTTGCATTCTATGCATGTTTCACCAATGCCTATCATGAAACGAATCACCTTCCAAATGTCTCGTGTATCCATGCAACCTCTATGCATATGTGTCTAACTTCTAAGGTGCATGATATGCATGTTTCACTAATGCCTTTCATAAAACAAATCACCGGCCTTTCAAGAAACAAATCACCTGCCAATGTGGCATACATCTTTGATTGTTCGAGAGATAAATTATATTTACTTTAGCAAATAAATAAAATTAAAACTTGATGCAATTTATTAAGAAATATTTTATAAGGTGTTTGCCCAAGTAAATGTATCATATATATATAAATTAAAAGACTCAAATAATTAATATATTTTTTTATAAATTCCCTCAATAATAACAATTATGTGTATTTACTATCCTTAAATAGATTTAGTATTACATCTAACATTTTAATTATAACCTTTATACAATTTTCATATAAAATTAATAATAAATTAATTAAAAATAAATTCTGAAATATAGAAAAAGTATTAAAATAATATTAAAATTAATATTGATTTCTCTTTGGATTTAAGGAGAAATTTTGATAACTATATTGCTCAAATTGGATAGAGATATATGTTGATTAGTTGGTTCAATGGAATATTACCGTGTATAAATTAGATAGATCTAATGTCACTTACAAGAATTGAACATGGGTGGGGAAGGAAAGAATCATTCCTCCTAAACACCCAAGCTACAATTAATGGACTATTATAATGTATTTTCTATATTAGAAAGAAGTGCGTATATTGAGATAAAATATTTATTAATAAAAAAAATTATAAAATAACAAATTAATTTAAGAAGTAATAAACCAATGGAAGGGGAATAATTATAAATAAATTTAGATTGAATAGAATTAAAAAGATAGAATTTAGAATACTAATTTTTATACTAAAAATGAATGTGATGATGGATTTTGGTGAGAAAAATATGGAGGATGAGTTGGCCAAAAAGAAGACAGCTTGTCAAGTCCATAAAAGCACCCAGCGTTATGCTTATCCACTAAAAAGTATAAAAAGTAGGACAAAACTGTGTAAAGGTAGGAAAGCGCTCTTACTAATTTAGGATAGTCATAAAAGTAGTAGAAACTTATCTGGAATCTTTCCAAGTGTGCTCCTATGGATAATGATGACAAGTGTGAGACTAGAAAGGCAATATGCAGCCAATCTACCTAGTCAAACACCTAGGAAAGTATCAAAATGATTAATACTTTATATCATAAGTCTAAGGTGGGTTTTTAATATTCTAACACCTATCACACCCTATGCATAGTTATATACAAGTCCATTGTATTCATATCAATCAAGGTAATCTCACATATATTAATATAATAAATCAATATTATTTACTACATATATATGGGTTTTTTTAATATGCATTCTTGTTAGTTTCATGAAGTGAACCATCAGGTTCACTTCAATTAATATCATAGTCATTTTTGTTTGCTTATGGCTAAGATCGTTGTGTTGATAGAAGATATCCAAGTAAGTATTGAGTCCCAATTCATTAACGTTTGTCATTGATAGAGATTTTAAAAGAAAAAAATAAATTGAGGCTCATGGCTCAATCAATAATATGAAGTTGGAAAAAAATTAGATAACAAAAATTTAGATAGAAAAAATAAATAATAAACACAAATAAAAAATTGGCGAGTAATGGAGCCCATTGGGATATTATCCAAAGTAACTATGGTTAACAATATAGGATAAATCACAAGAAGGGATACACCATAGCCATGTGAATAAAACCATTTTGGGATTTGATAAAATTAAAAATCTCGTTGGTGAAAAATTAGGTAGGGAATATTGTAGGTGCAATTCTTTCCAAACGATCATTACATTATAGAAGCAAAGACGATGTAGGGATAATAGCAAGGACCCATGGCATAATTGTATCTCTATTCACTATTGTTATTAATTTCACAACATGAAACAACCATATTAGTGTAAGAGTATTTGGAAAAGGATTTTAAGAAACAATTCATTGGAACCTCATAACCTATCGATTCAATGAAGGTTGGTGTTCTGTCGATTGCACCTATGAAGTTGTATGTCGTCCAAAGAATATTGGCATGCCAGTGAATAAAAGAATCAAGTTTCAACATGGTGACACTAGTAAATCATGAAAATATTAAACTAGATATTAAGAAGGATCAACTTATTAGAATACCGTATTGACACTTGAATTACATAAAAGGTGGCATACATGAATCAACATACCAATGTAAACATTTTTCTTACATATCAATGCATCCGAAAATAAATACAACTCAAAGTCAACAACAAAAACAATTGAATCAATGCTCTAATTATCAGAAAGTTTAAGAAATAATCCATTTAAAAAGGATTAATCATTTTTTTATGAAAAAATATTGTTGAAAACTTCATAAATCTTATCACCTCATGTTCTCAATCTTATCAAATAAACAAAGTTACAAGAAGAGGGATCATTCTATTAAAAATATTGTTCCTACCCATGCTTGACCAATCATTTTAAGGAGTGATTTTTTACATACCTATGGTATATTATCACTATGAAATAATATATACTTTCTTATTGTAATAGTAGTCATTTAGGTGAACAATATCAATTTTGTAATAATTATAAGTCATACATTTTTCCAAACATGACCTATTACCTACTTTATGTATTTATATACACATCTATTGTATTCATATCACCCAATATATGTATTTATATACACATCCATTGTATTCATATTAATCAAAGCAATTTCATATATTTATATAATAAGTAAACATGGTTTAATATGGATATATGGGATTTTTGTTTGAATTCATGAATTATCTTTCAATTTCACTTTAATATCTCATGATTTATCACTTGAGTTATTGGAAAAATAAATGTTTAAAAAATTTTAAATTGTTCGAAACCCATTAGAGTCCTAAGTATCATAACTATAACAAAATAAGCAAAGTTTAACTATTTACTTGATAAAATTATTAATAGTAAGAAAAGTCTAAGAAAAATATAAGCTTAAAATATTTTGAAGTATTTGAAATGTAACATTGTTCCTATAAAAATATAAGCTCAAAAATTTTCAAGTAACTGAATTACCACAGAAATGAGAAATTAATGGCCAAAGAGGGTTAATTAGGACTAACTAGGGTTAGTTAGGGGTATGTGGGGCTTAATAAAGGGTTAATTACAGGTACTATGTCATAATGAGTGATAGTAGGGTTAACTACGAGTTAATCAAGGGTTAATTAGGGAGAATTAAGGGGAATTAGGAGAAACAGAGGGGCTAACTAGGGGTGAATTAGTGGTAATCATCAATTAGTTATGGGTTAATTATTTGTAATTCATGGCATTTATGTGTATTTAGGGGTTAATTGTTGGTATTTATTAGTCAATTAGTGATAATTAGGGTTATATCGTGATCATTAGGGGTAAGTAGGGTTAATTAGTGGTAATTAAGGGTCAAAACTAGTGATACTCGGAGGTAGTTATTGTAGCCATCAGTTTTGTCATCCTCATCATTAGTGTTTTCATCATAGTCATGGTTATCATCATCATATTTGAGTGAACTATATTGAAAAAAATTATAATAGCCATGCCCTATTTAAAAAGTGTATATAAAAAAAATTCATACAATGATCCTATGCTATGAACCCAAACATTAACATGCCATACCATATTTATATCCATGCATTCACCTATCATATTGGAAAACATAACCGCTCAGTGGCACTCACCCTTCATAGTACCCAAGCGTTGAATGCTCATCTTTGATACTAGCACACATTCAGTACCATCCTCCTCGCCATCATCATTATCACCATCCTTGTCACATTATCATGTTCATCCTCATCCTCATCATCACCATCATCATCATTGTCATTATCATAGTGAATTAACACTACTTGCCATCATTGATTAATGCCCACCATTCTACTCTTTCCTCAGTTTGATTCAGTGTTGATTTCACCACCATTTATGATACAACCTAGATCTTAACATGAGTTGTTGTCATGAGTTGTTGGTATTCTATTTCTTGATTTGTGTTGAATGGCTATTACATTATTTTTCTTGAGTCATTGTTAAGTGTACATTAAATATGATTCACGGGAGTTTCTTCCCACTTGGACAATTTTCAGTTTCCTCCTGTATAACAAGTTATTTGGAGATTTTCCATGGCATATCAATTTATCAAGACTTGGTCAAGAATTTGGAATCCATGATCATATCCGGGTGTTGAATTTTTCTTAAATATTCGTAATAACCAAACCCAATGCACTGGAGTGTTGTTTGTAGTGTGTTATATATCATTTACTTTATATTTTGAACATTTTATATTTTAAAAAGTTTAATAATAAGACAATTTTGAAAAACATGTATCATAAATATTTTGGTATTATAGAATTTATATGGATTTGCAGACAATGTCTCATTAAAATGGTAGGATAACACACAAGAATTCAAGTTATTTTATGGTCATAAACAATAATTGAGAGTCCACAAAATAGACATAAATAAGTTTTTTTAATTATTATATTATATTATACATATCCCCACACAATAGAAGAAAGGAATGGTGCAAGTAAACAAATATAATCATTTACACCCAATTAGCTATATATTCTTTAACAATTAATAAAACATTTCATAAAATTTTAAGGAATTTTTCTAAACACTACAATAAATAATAAATTGATCTAAATTCTTAAACATTAAATACAATGAAATGATTATATAACATAATCCCATCATAATTCAATGTTGAATGTGAAGAGTTTATACAAGCAACATGTCTTTTATATAAGTTGCCACTAAAAGTTAAAATTGGGTATTCACCTAATTAGTGGTTAAATTATTTCTTTTCTTCTTCTTCTTTTTATGAAGCACCAAACAAAACCTATTATAACTTATTTGTGAATTGGTAGTGAGGAAAAGTATTATTGGTTATTATTTGCTAATGCAAACTCACTTATCATCGTTATTCAAGGAAAATCAGGCCACCTTAGATGACTTTCTAGTGCTTTGTAAGGGGGCATACTTTCACTCATGCTAGATGTCTTTGGTTTTTAGGCCATTAACTTGTTTCCTTACATTTAAGGAAAATTATCTCTTAGCTAATTAGAAATATTTCTATATCTTAATCCAGGACCAAAATGATGGTTCCATCTCCATATAATATCCTAATATACTTAGTATCCCCTCTTCTACATCATCATTGAAGCTATGTAAATCTCATATGATATCATGTATTCACAAAAAATTAGCTCCATACATGAAGTCATGATACTATATCCAATTGAAGTTTTACTTCATGAAGAAAAAATAAAAAAATAAAAACGAAAGAAAGAAAAGAAAGAAGAAAGGAAGAAGAAGGAGGAGGAGGAGGGGGAGGAAAGAAAGAAAGAAAGAAAAAGAAAAAGAAAGAAAAGAAAAGAAATAAGATATAACTTATTTTTTATAAAATTAAATTAAATAAATAAGATTTAGAAAAGAGATATGAATTAAAAAATTAAATTGAAAGAATTATTTAAATTAATTAAAAAAAATGGAAGTTTTGGAATGAATTCAAAATTGATGAAGTGTTGGGGGCTCAATAGAGCATAAAAAAATATCTTACATACATGTATATTCAATGATGATGATTGCTTTGACGTGGTTAGATTAAACACTAAGCTTGAGACACATGTTGTTGTTGTTGTTATTATTCTTCTTCTCACTCATCCAAAACTATGTTTCCCCATTGTGTCTTCTTCCTGGAATTCACCTTCTTCTAAATTCTTCGATATATCCTTAAACACAATACTTTCCCATTGCATGTAATATTCCCTATTGATCCAAATCCTCTTTTTGCCTTGGAATTGAGATTGTTAATATCTTGATTAAATGTGGCTATTGAAACCAAACATAAACTCACTATCCCTATATCCATCATGATCTTTACGATGATCACCAATCTAGAAAGTAAGGATTATATAAACCATGTTCCAATTTCTCATATATACTTCAACAATAGTTTTGTACATTAAGGGTCCTCATCATAAATTTCACCTTAATCAAATGGAAATTCATTCTTTGTACTTTTTATTATTTTCTCCAATGACTAAGGTATATGTAGTCATTGTATATGTATTTGATATGCATGCTATATGTATTTGATGTGCTTGTATTACTCGGTAAACTTTTTTATTATTTTCTCCAATGACTAAGGTATATGTAGTCATTGTATATGTATTTGATATGCATGTTATATGTATTTCATGTGCTCGTATTACTTGGTAAACTTAATCATAATGATTAAAATATTTGTACAAACACTGAATAGTTGATTTCTCTACCCAATTTTTACAAAAGTGGCTTAGGAGCATAAAATTTTCCATAATAATTGGAGAAGAGCAATTCAATCACCAAGAAGATGCTTACTGCATGTTGTCATATCCCCGTGTTTTGTGAAATAAATGTTTTCTTTCTTATGGGAGTTTTGATTTGATTTGAATTTATATGGTGTGAGTAGGTAATAGGTTATAGTTGCAAGTTAGTTCATACTCGAACATTAGCGATAAGTTTTTTGGTTTTTTTTGCAATTTGAAACATGTATATATCACATCACATCATCAACTTAAGAAACTATAGATCTCGATTAAAATACAATATTGAGAAAGTAAAAGTTATTATCCATTGAATCCATTCCATTCACTTCTTGGCAAATAACAATCAATCCTTCATCATCGTCCTCATACACTACCCACCTGTTGACCTGACCTACCCGCATGGCAATACATGATGCTCAGCTAGCTATTTTTTCATAGATACTGAAGAGGGAATAATAATAGCGTTTGGAATGATAACAGACTTAGATGCCACACGATTTTGTGATTCCAAGGAAAACATGTACTTCTCACTTTAATGTTCAAACATCACCCATTCTTGAAATTCATTGAAGTGGACTAGATATGTTTTATTTCTACATCAAGGTTTATTTTGTTGACTCTTTACCAACTACAAGGTTTATTTTGTCGACTCTTTACCAACTACAAGTGTTTAAGGTTTGTTTCAGTAATCAGGATTGCCTATTCTGGGATTGCCTGTTTTAGGCTAAATGTCCAATTTTAGCCGAAATTGCAATTTGAACACTCCAAATTGTAGTATGGACAAGAATTGCTCTACTAAATTCCGAGGAATCGAGGACATTTTAGTTAAAACTTATACTGCTCCAAGTTGCACAATGATAATGAGTGAAAAAAAATTCATCAATCTATTTTTTCATATTTCTTGTGATTTTTTTGTTTGTGTAGGTTTACTATTTTTAAATTAAATCATAATTTTTAATTATCAAATTTGAAAATTTTCATCCCAAATTCCATTAACTTATGGAACGGATTAGGATATGTATTAGTGGGACCAATTTGACGGTCAATGAAATTAGAGGTAAGTTTATATTTTCGTTGCTCATTAACATAATAAACACTCAATAATTCTTGAGCTTAATATAATAAACTTGCAATATATTATTGTAATCATTGCCTTTTTCTAATTATAATGATCGAAAATTAACTATAGAATCATGGTCGGAATGGTTACCATATTCGATTACTCATAAGCTGCTGCGAGCAGTAAGTGGACATCTCGGGTTGGACAGGTGTTTCGGATGGATAGGAACAAAACAACTACGGTTGTTGGGTGGCCCCTGCAGCTACGGTTTTCAGAATTGAAGTGCCGCGGCATTAGGTGCAATGGTCATATCTTATTTAATTAGGCGGCATTCTTAAAAACATTAAAAATATGGTTTTTAAATTTATTTTATTTATTTTTAAAATTTTGCAATTCAACCCATTATTACAAAGGGATTTATCTTACATTTAAAAATCATATATATATATATATATATCAAAAGAGGACAATAACTTTTTTAAGTTTAAAATAATTATTTATAAGTATTTTTTTTACTAAAAAAATTAATTTTATTAAAAAAACAAAATTACATTTTACATAATACATATGATAAAAAAAGCTTTTTTAATGTAAAAGAAACTGTATGTGGTTGACTATTCCAGGCCTCAATAAACGTGGATCAGTCCATGGTAGAAATAATAAAAGGTCCCATTCCGAGTTTATCTAACCTTCCATTATCCAAAAGCTAATTCCACTCCTTGTAGAGATGATGACGTATACAAAAATCAAAACTTTCCACTATGCGGTGCACTCCCTTAACCAAAGTAAGTAAAAACATGTTGTGATGTTTTTGTTTTTTGTTTATTTAATTGATAATATTCATGGAATCATCAAAGAATTGTCTTCATGTACTCAATTATTCTAAAAAAAAATCTTCTAAAAATTTAAAATATTATAAATTATATTAAATTAATTGAAGATAATGATTCAACATTTTTTATAAGTAAATTTTTCAACAATTAATTTTGTTTAAGTATAATTTGTAATTATAGGATCTTTTTTATTAATAAAGACATTGCTACCATTATACTAGTATATCTATTTACATAATCTTTATTTAGCAAGACGCAGGGACATTGTTACCTTATGGCTTTTTACTGCTTTAGAAATTGTTAAAACAATCAAGTGAGAAAAAAAAATTGGTATATTAAAATTTATGATTATAACTAAACATTTACAAAAATTAAATATTAAATTTTAGTTTTCGTAAATATATTTTTAGTAATCCTGGGCTGGCAAGTGCGGGAGGGGTCATCTTTGACCCTAGGCGGAATAGATAGAAAGATTATGCATGCGGGTTAGGGAAGACTTCGAACAACCGCGCGGAATGGATCACTTTAATTAAGGGGCTCGAGCAAGCAATATAGGAATAAAAGATTTAGCAGTTTTTGGTGATTCTCTTATGGTCATAAGAGAGTCTAGAAAACTAATCATGAATTATAAAGCTCCCTCTATGCTGGTCATAAGAGAGTCTATAAAACTAATCATGAATTATAAAACTCCCTCTATGCAGCTACACCACATCTTCAAAAATCTTATCAACGACTTTAGTGCTATCAAATTCCTCCACATTCTCCCGAAAAACGATCAACATGCGGACCAAATGGTGAACAAGGGTGTGTTGAATATTGTAACTTCTAAGAATATTATATTTGTACATTATTTATTCCGGAGATGTTTCATTCCTCCGAGGTAACCCTACTATGTATCTGGAGATGTTTATTCCTCCAGGGGTTGGTATTAACTAGGGTTATTAGACCCACCATGTGTGGGTCGGCCCTGTAGTTACATTTTAGGGGTTATTAGACTTCTCCAGGTGAGGTCGGCCCCAACAGGTCTTTTAGTGAGTTGAGAGTCAAGTATAAATAGAGGAGGTGAACTCCTCATTAGATCATTCACTCACTTGTGGAAGAGTGCGCACTTGTTTGGGAGATCAGCTAAGGAGACAAAGGAAGGAGGAGCACATCTTGTATTTTGGTTGATCATCTTATTGAGGAAAGCTTTACTGGGTTTTCTACCCCATGAGGGTTTCCCAGGATATATTGTGTGTCTATCTTGTGATTATGCTTCTTTCAGTGATCTTGCTTGGTTATTTGGTTTAAACTTAACATGGTATCAGAGCTAGACTGAATAGGACATCTTTCACAAGGTAAGATTATCTCTCTCTCTCTCTTTGGTGAAGTTAGGGGTTCATCCCAAAGTTGGTATTATTGATTTTTGGTTGCATGGCTGGATAGCCCTCCTCAATACCTTTCTTTTAAGCCCTAGATCGAACTTTTTGGTTTGGTAGAACTCCGGGAATTGCAAACCCTAATTCTACCAAAAGTGCGATACGTCAGATTTTGGTTTCAGAAAAAAGTTGGAATTTTTTTTATTTCTGATTACATGGTTGGATAGCCCTTATCAAGAGCATTCTTTTAAGCTATAGATCGAACTTTTTGGTTAAGTAGAACTCCGGGAAAGTCAAACCATAATTCTACCAAAAGTGCGATAAAATTCTGTTTCAGTTTCCGGAAAAGTAAAAAGTTACTTTCCAAGTAAGTCTACTCTGTCTCTTGGACTCCCCCAAGAGAAGATGGCTCCAAATACTAAGCTTGAAGACAAGCTAGAAGGCATAGAGAATTTCCGGGCATGGAAATACAGAATTGGTCTCATTCTTGAAGAGAATGACCTTGCTCATTATATCAAGGAGGAAGTTGCAGAACCAGAAGAATATGAAGCCAAAGAAAAGCACAGGAAGGATCTGATTAGGGAAAAGAGAATCATAGCTGATTCCATTAAAGACCACTTGATTCCCCAAGTGTCTTCCAAGAAGACTCCAAAGGAAATGTATGATGCCCTAGGAAGAATGTATGAAGGAAAGAACATCAATAGGAAGATGAATCTGAGGTCTAAATTGAAGAGCACCAAGATGCACAAAGGAGAATCCATTCAAGACTACTTCTCAAGGGTTTCACAAATCAAGGAACAACTAGATGCAATTGGTGATACCCTTGATGAGGATGAACTTGTGATGACTGCCCTCAATGGTCTCACTAGATCTTGGGAGTCATTTATACAAACCATGTGTGCCAGGAAAGAGAGCATGAAGTTTGATGTAGTATGGGAGGATTGTGTTCAAGAAGAAGCTAGGGTTGCAAATAGAGAAGCCCTTCTCAAAGAGGATCACCAAGCCCTAGCCACTCATACCAAAAGAAGAAGAATGAGTCATTTCAAGAGAGTTGATCACAAGGATCTCAACACTTCTCTAGATCTAACAAGAGAAGAGGACCCAATTCAGCAAGATATTTTTCTACGGTAGAATGCTACAGTTGTCATAAATTGGGACACATCTCCAGATTTTGTCCTTCTCAAAAGAAGAAAGTCTTCCACAAAAGACATCATGCACATATGGCAGAAAATGAAAGTGAAGAAGAAGAAGAGGAAGAAGATGATGAAGAAGAAGAGGTAGAGGTAAAACCCAAAAGGAAAAGATGTAAGGTGAAGAAAGAAGATCCAGAAGAATATGTTCTATTCTCTGCACTCTCTGGATCTGTATCTCCTGGAGAAGATACATGGCTCATTGATAGTGGTGCTTCCAAGCACATGACAGGTCAAAGGAAGACCTTCTCAAATCTTGAAGAAAAGTCTTCTTCACAAAAAGTATCTCTAGGAGATGACTACCAATATCCTATCAAAGGAATTGGTGAAGCTAGCTATAAGCTAGATTCTGGAACACCCTTGAAGATGAAAGACATCTTATATGTTCCAGGTTTAAAGAAGAACCTTCTCTCCATCTCAGCTCTAGATAAGAAAGGCTTCAGAGTAGCCTTCATAGATGGACAAGTACTCATGTGGTCCAAAGGGAAGACAATTAAAGATGCAGTTGTTATTGGTGAAGAAGAAGGTCTCTATAAACTCAAGGGTCATCCAGAAGCTGCCCTTGCACATGAGATCTTTAGCCCCAGTGAGCTATGGCATAGAAGATTAGCCCACATCAACTTTATAGCCTTACCCTATGTAAGCAAGGTAGTCATAGGATTACCAGATTTAAAAGCTGATCATGATGGCTCATGTAAAGGATGTAAGAAAGGGAAAAATATCAAAAACCCCTTTCCAAAGAGTGAAACAAAGACTAAGAACATTTTAGAGCTTATACACTCAGATGTATGTGGTCCAATGCCCACCACTTCCTTAAGTGGGTTGGAATACTATCTTTCATTCATAGATGACTATTCAAGGAAAACTTGGATATACTTCCTAAAAGGGAAGAATGAAGTCTTTGGAAAATTCAAAGAGTTCAAGGCTCTAATAGAAAATCTATCAGACAAGAAAATCAAAACTCTCAGAACAGATAATGGCGGAGAATTCACCTCAAAGGAATTTGAGGACTTTTGCAAAGAAGCTGGAATTAAAAGGGAACTAACTACTCCCTACAATCCCCAATAGAATGGGGTGGCTGAAAGGAAAAATAGAACAATCATGGAAGCTGTGAAGACCATGATACATGACCAAGATCTTCCCATGTACTTATGGGCTGAAGCAGCCAAGACAGCAGTTTATGTGCAAAATAGATTATCTCACAGTGCTCTTGAATTCAAAACTCCAGAAGAAGTGTTTACAGGTAAGAAGCCTGAGGTAAGTCATCTTAAAATATTTGGGTGTCCTGTGTATATCCACATTCCAAAAGAAAAGAGAACCAAGTTGGATCCCTCAGGTAAGAAGGGAATGTTTGTTGGTTATTGTGAAACTTCCAAAGCCTTCAGAATCTACATACCAGGTTTCCATCATATAGAAATAAGTAGAGATGTAACCTTTGATGAGGAAGCAGCTCTCAAGAAATCCAGAAAGTGTCAACTTGAAGAAGTTTATGAAGAAGATTCATCACCCAGAAATTCAGAGACTGTTCACATCCCTGAAGAAGCTACACCAAAGGATCATGACATGCTGGAACCTCAAGAACCACCTGTTGCAGAACTATCCAGGAAAAGAAGACCAGCATGGGCTAGAGATATTATTCAAGGAGCTGAAAGATATGGAGCTCCTGAAGGCTCCACTAGAGAAAGAAAGAAACCAAAGCTAGTATCCAACTATATGGCCTTAATGTGTGACCTTGTGGATCAACTACCTACTAGCTATGAAGAGGCAGCTCAGAAGAAAGAATGGGTAGAAGCAATGACAGAAGAATATCAGTCAATAATGAAAAATGATGTTTGGGATATAGTTCCCAAACCAAAAGATAAAAGTGTGGTTTCTTCCAAATGGATCTTCAAAATAAAACATGCCGCAGATGGAAGCATTGAAAAATACAAAGCAAGATTTGTAGCCAGAGGATTCTCTCAGAAGGAGGGAATTGACTATGAAGAAACATTTGCACCAGTTGCCATGTATACTTCAATTAGAACTATTATGGCTCTTGCATCCATGATGAAGTGGAAATTACACCAAATGGATGTTAAGACAGCTTTTCTGAATGGAGTAATTGAAGAAGAAGTATACATAGAGCAACCTCAAGGGTTTGAGGTTAATGATGGAAGAACTCATGTATGCAAATTGAAGAAGGCATTATATGGGTTGAAACAAGCTCCAAGGGCTTGGTACGGAAGGATTGACAATTTCTTAACTAGCATGGGCTTTACCAAAAGTAAAGCTGACCCAAATCTTTATCTCAAGGTGATGGATGATGAACCAGTTATATTGATGTTATATGTAGATGATCTTTTCCTGACTGGAGATGAGAATCAGATTATTGAAAGCAAGAAGAATCTTTCTTCAGAATTCGAGATGAAAGATCTCGGACTGATGCACTACTTCTTAGGCTTAGAAGTATGGCAAGAACCAAAAGGAATCTTTCTAAATCAAGGTAAGTACACTGTGGAGATTCTCAAAAGATTTGATATGTTGGAGTGTAAAGCCATGGCCACTCCCATGGACTCCAACTTAAAGTTATTAGTTAATGATTCATCAGAACTAGTGGACATAACTTTATATAGACAAATCATTGGATCATTGATGTACTTAACTAATACTAGGCCTGATATATGCTTTGCTGTAAATACCCTAAGTCAGTATCTGGTAGAACCTAGAAAGGTTCACTTAATAGCTGCAAAGCATGTAATGAAGGTACCTAAAAGGTACATTAGATTTTGGCCTATTTTATGTTGGAAATCATGAACTCAGATTACATGGTTACTCAGATTCTGATTGGGCAGGAAGTGTCTCAGACAGAAAAAGTACCTCTGGTGGATGTTATGGTCTTGGATCTGCCATGATCTCATGGTTCAGCAAGAAACAATCAAGTGTGGCCCTCAGTACTGCTGAAGCTGAATACATAGCTGCCTGTTCTGCTAGCTGTGAAGCAGTATGGCTTCGAAAACTTTTATCCGGAGTGTTTGACTTAGAAATGGAACCCACTGTGATTATGTGTGATAATCAAAGCTGCATCAAGATGACTGAAAATCCTGTGTTTCATGATAAGTCAAAACACATAGAGATCCGTTACTTTTATATTCGAGATATGGTGCAGAAAGGAGCTATCAAGCTAGAGTATATAAGCACTGAGGATCAAATTGCTGATATCCTGACCAAGCCTCTGTCTCGAGTAAAGTTTGAACACTTCCGAGACAAGCTTGGTGTAGTTCAGAAGAACCCTCCTCGAAAGGGGGAGTAGCACAGTATGAGACAGACAAACCTATCTCATAAATGATGAGGTTACTTATTTTTCTTTGCACTTACTCACCTAGAATTATTTAGATTTAGGACTCTTATATTCTTTATTTTTATGATTAGATGGTTATACATGTTTTGATGTTGATGATACATGTTGTGGTTATACATGTTTTGATGATGATGATACATGTTGTGGTTATACATGTTTTGATGTTGATGATACATGTTGTGGTTATACATGTTTTGATGATGATGACACATGTTGTGGTTATACATGTTTTGATGATGATGATACATGTTGTGGTTATACATGTTTTGATGTTGATGATACATGTTGTGGTTATACATGTTTTGATGATGATGATACATGTTGTGGTTATACATGTTTTGATGATGATGATACATGTTGTGGTTATACATGTTTTGATGTTGATGATACATGTTGTGGTTATACATGTTTTGATGTTGATGATACATGTTGTGGTTATACATGTTTTGATGATGATGATACATGTTGTGGTTATACATGTTTTGATGTTGATGATACATGTTGTGGTGATACATGTTATGATGATGAGGATACATGTTCTTGATGAACATGTGATAGGATTGGATCATCCCTGGACTTTCAGTCCTAAAGAGAGCCGTAGACGTGAGGTCTCCGAGAATGAAGTCCTTAATGGACAGTTGAGGGGATTGGATCATCCCTGGACTTTCAGTCCTAAAGAGAGCCGTAGAATGTGAGGTCTCCGAGAATGAAGTCCTTAGTGGACAGTTGAGGGGATTGGATCATCCCTGGACTTTCAGTCCTAAAGAGAGCCGTAGACGTGAGGTCTCCGAGAATGAAGTCCTTAGTGGACAGTTGAGGGGATTGGATCATCCCTGGACTTTCAGTCCTAAAGAAGAGCCGTAGACGTATGTCTTCGAGAAAGAAGGGATTGGATCATTCCTGGACCTCAGTCCGAAAGAAGAGCCGTAGACGTATGTCTTCGAGAATGAAGGGATTGGATCATTCCTGGACTTCAGTCCGAAAGAAGAGCCGTAGACGTATGTCTTCGAGAAAGAAGGGATTGGATCATTCCTGGACTTCAGTCCGAAAGAATCACCGTAGACGTATGTCTTCGAGAATGAAGGGATTGGATCATTCCTGGACTTCAGTCCGAAAGAAGAGCCGTAGACGTATGTCTTCGGAGAATGAAGGGATTGGATCATTCCTGAACCTCAGTCCGAAAGAAGAGCCGTAGACGTATGTCTTCGATAATGAAGGGATTGGATCATTCCTGGACCTCAGTCCGAAAGAAGAGCCGTAGACGTATGTCTTCGATAATGAAGGGATTGGATCATTCCTGGACCTCAGTCCGAAAGAAGATCCGTAGACGTAAGTCTTCGATAATGAAGGGATTGGATCATTCCTGGACCTCACTCCGAAAGAAGAGCCGTAGACGTATGTCTTCGTTAATGAAGGGATTGGATCATTCCTGGACCTCAGTCCGAAAGAAGAGCCGTAGACGTATGTCTTCGATAATGAAGGGATTGGATCATTCCTGGACTTCAGTCCGAAAGAAGAGCCGTAGACGTATGTCTTCGAGAATGAAGTCCTTGGTGGACGGTTGAGGATTAAGTCATCCTTGGACGTAGGTCCTAAAAGCACGGTGAAGGATTGGATCATCCTTGGACTTTGGTCTTGTAAACTGAGCCATAGACATAAGGTCTCCGAGAACATGATAGGACTGGATCGTCCCTGGACTTCGGTTCAAAAGGTACATGACTGGTTTACATCATTCCTTGACGATGCTGATGATCGTGTGATGATGATGTTGATGATCGTATGATGACGATGCTGATGATCGTGTGATGACGATGCTGATGATCGTGTGATGACGATACTGATGACCGTGTTATGACGATATTGATGATCGTATGATGACGATGCTGATGATCTTGTGATGACGATGCCGATGATCGAGTAATGACGATGCTGATGATCGTGTGATGACGATGCTGATGATCGTGTGATGACGATGTTGATGATCTGTGGCGACGATGTTGATGATCGTGTGATGACGATGCTGATGATCGTGTGATGACGATGATGATGATCATGTGGCGATGATGATGCTAATGATCATGTGACGATGCTGATGACGATGTTGATGTTCCAGTAACTAGTCAAGTTACTGATGATGATGAAATGAAGAAAGCTTCCGATGATATATAGATGATGTAGTAAATGACTCCTTGCTCCTACAGATGTTGTTATAATATCCTTCTCGTTAAGGGGGGAGTGTTGAATATTGTAACTTCTAAGAATATTATATTTGTACATTATTTATTCCGGAGATGTTTCATTCCTCCGAGGTAACCCTACTATGTATCTGGAGATGTTTATTCCTCCAGGGGTTGGTATTAACTAGGGTTATTAGACCCACCATGTGTGGGTCGGCCCTGTAGTTACATTTTAGGGGTTATTAGACTTCTCCAGGTGAGCTCTGCCCCAACAGGTCTTTTAGTGAGTTGAGAGTCAAGTATAAATAGAGGAGGTGAACTCCTCATTAGATCATTCACTCACTTGTGGAAGAGTGCGCACTTGTTTGGGAGATCAGCTAAGGAGACAAAGGAAGGAGGAGCACATCTTGTATTTTGGTTGATCATCTTATTGAGGAAAGCTTTACTGGGTTTTCTACCCCATGAGGGTTTCCCAGGATATATTGTGTGTCTATCTTGTGATTATGCTTCTTTCAGTGATCTTGCTTGGTTATTTGGTTTAAACTTAACAGGGTGTTCATTTAGATTGTGGATATATTGTTTATAATGAAGACAATCATGAATGATGTTGGATCCCTTGATTCATTAAGGACCCCTAGTTGGGATGTTCATCCTCCTATCATTTGGCATTTGATAAACTATACAACCTCCCCTCACATGGATCAAGACAACCTTCTAAGACGTGGCATTATTCACTTGCCTCATCAGAACCTACATGAGCATGCATTCATTGCATGGAGGTGTACAACTGGGAAATCTCGGTTTTGGAAGTGGAACAGCTCGCTTCCTTTGTCCTACCTTGCACAGGGGAAAGAGCCTAACCCCTTTGGTGTTTGCTCGAGATTTCCCCAGTTTGTACATTCCAGTGAAATTCCGAAGCTCAACTTTATGTCCTTGGAAGGAGATAGTAAGGTTACTATTTTATCTCACAATACAGGTACTGAGATCAAAAACTTGTTGGAAAATATGGAAGATCAAATTCGTCTCCTTAGGGCAGAAAACTCGAAGATGAAGAAAGAAATAGTAAGACTTTTCTCTTTGGCTCAAGCTACCCATACTGAAGTTAGGAACGACAACAATTTGATGAATGGGAGGATTTCCAATCTAACTGATACTCTGGACCATGTTGCAAACAACATATCGAATGTTGATTCAAAAATTGATGACAACAATCGAAATATTCTGGATGTGGAAGGAAAAATTGACAGGATCAGAGAAGATATCAGTCATTTTTAAGACATCAAAGGCTCGGTCATTGGTAGACAATAGGAGCAATCTGTGGAAATCATTCCAGGTCCACCTACTCAGCATCGACAATGCTATTTCGACAACTTTCTAGGATTTTTGGTTTTTTCTCTGCAACTCTATTCTGAATTCTTCAACTGATGGTTTTTACTATGCAAAAAATGACTGCCTATATTTTTATTATAGTATCTAGAATAGGAGCAATTTTTGAAACTCATTGTCACAAGCAAGCAACTTGTTTTGCCTTATTTGGGCTTTGGGGCCAGCACCTAGATCAGTTTTGGAATGTTTGGTTTCTGTCTTCTTCTTCTAGGACAATTTGTAAGGAGGTATAACCTCCATAGACTAGGGTTTTTTCGTGACAGTTTCAAATTTTTTAGAGGATGAATAAGGTGTCATGGACATAGCTACCCTTTGGGAACAGTCCATCATTATATTTTTGTAATACTTAACTCCCCTTTTTAATACGAATGCTCCTAGACAGTTTCTGTTAATATATATCTATACACACACACACACACACACACACACATATATATATATATAGTAAGATATGTATTTTTTATATTTGATTTTTTTTAATATATTTAAATCTTTCATATTTATACATATTTAAAATTAATTTATTTTAAAAAAGGTATCATTAAAACATGGTATAAGGTAAATGTCTACACTTTCTTTACCATTAAAATAAGAGGCACCAAGATCCCACATATAGATAAGTACACTAAATGCCCATAATCACATCCTGTTGGTAGTGTATATTTTATGGGAACTTTGGCTTGCTCGGAATCTTCTCATCTTTGAAGGAAAATCTATTCTCCGGTTTAGCTTGCGAGAAAGGTGGTTGCATGCTATTCGGCATCCTCAGCTACTGTTATTCCCAGTTTAGAACTTAATGAAAAGACTTGGGCATCCATCCCCCTGAGGCATGATCTTCTAGATTTTATTATGGGGCCTCGCAGCATGGGGGAGCTTCATGTGGTGCTGGAGCGGTCATTTTGATCAACCAGCAACAAGTTTATCATGTCTGGATTAATGGTGGCATGTCCTCAAATTCGCATGCCGAACTTCTTGCCCTTTGGTTGGCTCTTTTTTTTGCAAAGCAAAAAGATATCCCTTTAAAGCAAATTGTTGGGGATTCCTTGACTATTATTGATTGGGTGTGTGGGCGCAGCTCACTGCACTCTTTGGCTCTCTCTTTGTGGATGGCTATGGTGGAATCTCTACTAAAGGACTTCCATCTGTTATCAATCAATCACTTGTATCGTGAGCACAACGTACAAGATGATATTTTTTCTAAGCGGGCTTTGATGGCTGAAGGTGGATGTATAAATTTTGAGTTTTGGTCCCACTCTACTCTCAGTTCTTCTGGGCGTATTCCTCTATCAGCATCCTCTTGCTGGTAAATTTGGTCTTTTTTTGGCGGCTTGGATCATTTTTTTTGCAGATGTTAATCTTCTTTGTAGTTTCTTCTTTCTTTTTCCTTTAGTTTCGGTTCTTTGTTTTTTCTTTGGTTCCTATTCCTAGGTTGGAGACTTGCGTCTCTTGTGTTGTCACTCTTTGGTTTTCTTCTTGACCATTCCGGTTTTTGCTATGGGTATTTGGTGACATGCATTACAGTTTGCATGGTTTCTAGCGGTCAAAGTATGGCTATCTCCATTCTGGAGGAATGTATGGACTACTTTACTTATATTTTTATAATAGAAATATCGCTATTTTCCTCGATGAAAAAATAGTACACTAAATTCCAAATACTTCAAAAATAATAAGATTGCTTTTTAACCCATAGAAACAAAAAGTTTCTTGTAAGATGGCTAGAAACATGTTATTTAAGTTTTCTTAGTAAAAGTTGTCATGTAGATATGCATGGAATGTATTTTTTGTTTGTTTAAGTAAAAAAAAAAACTATTTAAATGTAAAGTTTGTCAAGAGAGATAAGTTATTTTTTTGGCTCATTATTAAAAAGGAAAACAATTATTTTAAACTTAGAAAATGTATTTATAGTAGATCTATCTTTTAAAGATATTAATGCATAATAAATTAGTGTAAGAAATTATCATGAATTTTTGAAGTAAGTTTTAAAATTGTAAACTTATATGTATATAAAATGTCAAATTCATTTTATTTAATTTTTTTAATAATAAAAAAAATCATTTTTTTTAATTAAATAATTTTTAATTTATTTATTTTGATAATATATATGATTTTTTAAATAAGAATATGTATAAGAAGCATTATGTCTAAATAAAATACTCAATCCTCACTTTAGAATAATTTTATAAATATTTTATATTTTACTTCAAAAGTTACTAAATCCATTTTTTGTACCATTAAATTTTTATGCTTGATTTCTATTATATGGGAGAAAGATAAACGATCTCTTAAGGATAAAAAGAAAATTTATAGAATTATGCATCAAATTAAGAAAAGTTACAATCAACAAAGTCTCTATCTTAAAAAAAATTAAAAAATAAAAAAAAAAATTAAAAGAAAAAAAAATTATAATAAAAATTTGAAAAAATAGAAACTTTTGTAAAAGCAAGTAAATAACAAAGTGTTGAGATGCCTCTTGCAATAGACATATAAACCAGAAAGAAAATGCCAATACATAAGATAAAAATATTCCTGAATAATAAATTAAACAAAGCGAGGCATTCCTGAATAATAAATTAAGCAAGGGGAGACAGAGCTTTAAATTTCACCAACGCCTACATAGATCTTTTCTCCCATGCCAGTGGATATTTGAAAACCATAACAATTTATCCAAACCAGAAACTAAAGAGATGCCCCCAAAGATTCAAAATACCTAAACAAGATCTCCGATTTGGAATCCTTTAAATAAAATGAGCAAAGAATCCCAAACCAAGCAAATGCAGCCTTAGTTTTTAACCACACCAATATTTTCTGATTAAATATTAGAGCTATAAGTTTTTAGTATAGGCATGAATATAGAAGAGCAAGAAGAATGCCGATATATAAGATAGGAAAGATGTTTAAAGCGAAATGAGCAAACAATCGAGAAGCAATCGAATGCAGCCTTGAATTTTATATTAAAAGCTAAAGAAATATTTTCTCCTCCAATTACTTATAAGCTTTGATTGCAAGCACGATCACTGAGATTAGAGACCAAACACGGGACATTTTCTTGAACATTCTACAGAGAAATGATATTTGAAAGTCTACCTACATAATAACATATATTTTTTCTTCGGACCCGCAGGTATTTGAAAATCATAACAGTTTATTCAAAGCAGAACTGAAAAATATACTCCACCATTTTAAAAAGATAAAAGGAGCATGGGAGTGATTAAGAACTCTTCAAAACATAAATAAGTAATCAATCGTGAAGTAACCAAATGCGGCCTTATTTTTGACCTACTTAAATATTTTATCATCAAATACCACAATCATAAGCTTTTATTCTCAGGCATGATCACAGAAACAGAAGAAGAAGATCTCTGATTTAGAAGATAAAAATTATCTTTAAAACACAAAATGAGCATGCAAGTGCAGCGCTATAATATGTGATGATTCTAGGCACTTTCACCATCAGAGCCCCCGAATAGACAACATTTTCTTGAACACTTTGAAGAGAATTGAATCTCGATCTTCAGTATTTTTAACTACATAAATATTCTCATCAAATGTTATAAGCTTTCATTGCAGGCATTAACACAGGAAAAGAAGAAGGCCAGATTTGGAAAATATAATGATCTTTAAAACAATCACTAAGCGCTCACATGCAGCCTTCAATTTTTCACTAAAAGCTAAAAAAACATTTTTCTCATCAATTATCAATTATAAGCTTTGATTCAAGGTATGATCACAGACATCAAAGCCCGAAGAGGCAACCTTTTCTTGAACATTTTGCAGAGAATTGAGTCAAGATCATCCAGATAATTGTAGGAGGTCGAGAACATGAGAGAGATAACCGTCGGTGGCCGCGGCAGTGGCCGGTTCACAGAGGTTAACGGGAGAGCTAGGGTTCTCCATCACCATCATTTATTAATGAATGAAAGCAAGTAGATAAAGTTATACCTTCTTTCAAGCTTGGCACTTCATGAAACCTAGATTCAAAATCTCCTGCTTCTGTTCTCCAAGGATCCCAACCTCTAATCAACTGTCCTGTGGTTTATCAAAAACTGAGGCACAAGAGAGGGGGATGAGGGTCTCCATTCCTCCAGCATAACAATGTTAAAGACTTGGTCCCCTCACATGGCCCTTCTACCCTCCTTATATAGTCAGTGAATGATAGGAAAAGAAGTTATAACCGAGTAGGAGGTTCCCCAACCAACTTAACTTCCCAAAATTTCGAGATTTTGAATTTTACAGAAATGTACCCTACTCTACTATAGAAAAAGTAGCATATATGTGGAGGTGGGCGCTACTTTAATTAAGTAGAGTAGGGTATACATGCTACTATCATGCCTATGTACTAGCGCCCATGTTGAAAAATGGCAAAAAACAGGCTTTTCTGCTCATTTTCAGGAGATGGTTTGGTCTGGAAAAATGTTCCTAAGAGTCATAAACATCAAATAGGTCAAGAATGATGTAATTTCAACCATTTTTAGTGTCCCAAATGACTCCTCGATCCACAAATGTCCTGTTGTGTGACTGAACTTGATCTCAAGAAGTGTCGTCATGCGACCAAGGGAAGCAAGTGTTGTCATGGACGGAGATGTGTCATTTTAAACTATAACAGATGCCCCCTAATGTATGAGGTCAGAGGGAGTGTGGGAAATGATGGCCGGAATACATTATAAATAACAAAGAGTTGAATCATGGAGAAACCGAGAATCATAGGCTCAAATGAAGTACCTGAAAGCAAAGGCAATGCCAAACAAACTTATCCTTGGGGTAACTGTCCATGTTCAAACAGTGGAACATGACCTCCAAGAGGATACAATAATGATCCAAATACTGATGCATATATCATGGCCACTAAAATACAAGCGTGGATCCATGAGGAACAAAAGTGTAAACATAGCCACATAAATACAAGGTGGATCTATGTCAAAACTGGAGAACATAGCCATAGAGAACAAGCTGGATTTATGTCTCATCAAGAACCAAAAAGAGTGTCGCTCAATCTTGCGCAACTTGGGCGATAACATAAATGAGGTGATGCTATCGAGGATCCCAAGGTCTTCATCCAAAAACAACCCAAGGTACAAACCTATCCATGCGAATAAATGAGTTGATGTCGAACATGGGAGGTATCGTTTAAATACCGGTCATTGATGTATACCGTTAACAAACGCGAGGGTGTCCACCAATAATGAAAATCAAACCCAAGGTACCTAGTACATTCAAGCAAGTGCGAATAAATGGTCTTGCCATCAAACACTTGAAGAATCCATCGGATAGGAGACATTGATGTATTCCATCTATCCAATAGCGAGGGAAACTGCCACTAATGACTGCAATCCCAAAGGTACTAACCGAAACTCTAAACTTCATTCCGAGAGCACAATGAGTTGAAGTTGATGGGAAGAAGTCTGTTGGAAGAGAGGCCTTAATGCATCCTCCATCATCCAACATAAGGGACACTCAATAGGTATGAGCTTATTTGGAGTAGGACTAAACACATGACAAAACATACTAACACCAAGGAATGGCTTACGCATGAGGTCAAGGAAATTGCAGAATGGCCGACACTATGATGAACCTGCAATAATTAATCAATGCAAATACACGAGATATCATAAATAATAGAAATCAGAATCACTTTTATATTGATCACGGGCCACTTTGAGGGGGCAACCTCCTTTGAGCAAGCTCAATACAATTAACTTCCCAGTGCCTTCATAGGCCTCAACACACACTTATATACTAAGTCTAGGTGCCAATACCATGGGTCAATACTATGTGTCAATACAAACCATGGGCTAAGTCTAGGCACCAATACTATGAGTCAAAACCATGGGACATATAATACGATGGGACGACTTACAAAGCATATGCATCCAATACTATGGGTCAATACTACGGGCTATATAAACTATGGATCAACAAATACTATGGGACGACTTACAAATCATATGCGTCCAACAACAATATACTAACAAAGTAAAGACATGGGTTCCTAACATCCCCTCTCCCTTAGAAAAAGCTTTGTCCTCAAAGCTTTAGATGTGGAAATTGATGTAGAATCTGAAGGAGTGGGTCCCCTATAGCATCCTCGTGTTGCATTCCGAGCCACTGGCACCTTTGGAGTTTTAGGGAGGATTGCATGGAATGTTGTAGATGAAGAAGAATCATATCAACGATGTGAAAAGTGCACTCAGAACGGTGCTGATCGACTTGTTGTTTCAGTTGAATTCTTGCCATGTGAAAATTGTCCTGCAGAATGAGAAGAAGTTGATCACGGTTTCGAAGAATTGAGTCAATTGCCTGAACTGGGGAGATGTTGAAGGTGTATGGAAGAAGAACTGGTGGTGCCTGTCCAGAGACTGCTTGATATGGTGTCTTTTGAGATCTGGTACTATACCACTGGAGTGCTTCGAGGAAATCCATAGAAATAGTTGTCCAAATCTGTGGAGGGATGGGAAAGGGTTAGAGCAGTCCCGAAAGGAGGGTCGTTTCACCCTTGTTGACCTGGAAAGTATCACAGTCAACCACCATCCGTTGAATTGTCCTTTTGAGTCCCTACCAAATACATTGTTCCTGGTCATACGTTTTGAGGAACCCAGAGTGCCCTACTAATGAAGAAGCATGGAATTCATAGAAGAGATAGCCCCATTGAACAGATTGCAACCAATTTGGAACAAGCAGAGAAATAGTTGTAAGAGAAACTGGGTCATCAAATGTGCGAGGAGGAGCATCTTCCACCATATTGTCCTTACCCTTCTGGTAAGTGGTCGCATAGTCATAACCGATGAGTTGGATAACCCATTTCAGGTGTGTTGGGGAGGAGACCCGTTGTTCCAAAAAAGTTTCTTGACTCTGGAGATCAGTCTTGATGCATAAATAATTCCCCAATAGGGATGGCTTCCACTTCTGTACTGTATGCAAAATAGTCATCATTTCCTGCTAAGAGGTAGATGCGGCTAAATTCTTACTGGAAAGGTCTCTTGAAGGCAACAAGCTCATTGGTCCAGCAAAGACACCTGCATATCTATCCAAGGAAGTATTGGATACTGTTGATAGGTGCATCTGAATGGAATGGAGTTGAACGATAACACCATGTGAATTCTTCTTAAGTACTTTTTCCAGGCGATGTGAACTGATGATGCAGAGAGACCCTGGTTGTAAGCCCATAAATTTGTGCTGTGCCCCATTAACTGAAAACTGCATCCAAAGTTCAGCAAAATCCCATAAGATCGGGCCAAATGTGCATAACCATTGAACGCCCAAAACCACATCACATCAGCCTAAGGACAAGGAAAACATGTGAGAGCGTAGGTTATAATCTTCCATAGAGATACACACATTGTGACACTTCCCCTTGCAAGGTAAGGTGCCCCCATTGGCAACCGTGACTTCAAAGTTGGAGCAAGGATGGACAAAACAATCAGCCTATTTGGCAATCCGAGGATCAATGAAGTTATGAGTGCTATCAGAATCAATGAGTATGGTAAGAGGGAGCTTCTTGAAGTATCCCCTGACTCGCATTGTTTGTGGGGTGGTAACGTTGGTTACAACATGGAGAGAGATCTCGGGTGGGTCGTCCTGAGATGGGATGTCAATAGGTGGGTGTTGAAAGTCAACTAGATCATCTACTGTATCTGGAGATTCTTCATCAAGTTTTGAGGCAGGCAGAGAATCCACATCCAAGAGATAGAGCTTTTGTTGAACACATCTATGTCCTCGAGTGAATTTCTCATCACATTTATAACAAAGCCCTTTTTCTCGGTGTGCCTGCATCTCTGTTTCAGACAAATGCTTGATAGGAGTTGTTCGAGGAGCAGGCGTGATGGGAGGTCGTTGGGAACCCATATTTCTGAAGGGAACAAAGGTGGGTTTGGAGCGTTGTTGAGCTGAGATCTTGTCCTCTGCCAACTTAGCCAACCCTAGGACTTCCATCATTATGTTGGGACAAAACATTTTGACTTCTGAGCGGATTTCATCCTTGAGACCACTGATAAAACAACTCCTGTAAAATTCATCAGACAATCCTTCTGTGTGATTGGCGAGTTTCTCAAATTCTGTCTGATACTCTCTCATTGTGCCAGTTTGGTGAAGTTTAGTGAGTGCTCCTGTGAAATCGTCAAAAGCACTAGGACCAAATCGTGACAAAAGGAGTTGGCAAAAATCTGTCCAGTTTGGCTCGGGATGAGCTTTAATGTACCAACGATACCATTGAAGGGCTTCTTGTTCCAAATGAAAGCATGCAAGTGGAACTTTCTGGACATCCAAAGTATTATGCAGACTAAAATATTGTTCTGCTCGGTATATCCATCCAATTGGATCAGTACCATTGAAGTGAGAAAAATGAAGCTTCGGCCCACAAAAATTGTTGGAAGAAGAGAACCTAGTGGCTGCAAAATATTTTGGCAGTCGGTTATTATTCATGGTTGAATGTTGAAGATGGAGGATAAGAAATTTTTCATCCAGATCTTGGATTTTTTTTTGGATGGCTGCAAGTGCTTCCTCCATGGTTTTTGCTCCTGCGTGGGTGACAACCACAACCAAGAGTTTTTTTTGGAAATGGATAGAAAAACACAAACAAAAGCTTATTTAGTAAAGGAAGATTTGGATTTGGGAAAAATTCGGATGGGTAATTGGGGTTTGATTAGGTTTTAGACACTTTCTGATGGACAGGGAAACAAAAAATGGGGATTTCATAAGCGGGGTGAAAGAATGAGAAAATTTGGTAGAGAGGGACAAAGAAGCAGAATTAGGAAATGAACACCATGGCAAAATTTGAAGGCGTTTGGATGAAAATTGAAGGAGTTATGGCAAAATATAAAATAGACAAATGTGGGATTTCTGGTCTTGGGAAGTGGAATTTGGGATAAGGTCTTCTGGAATGAAATATGCAGAATGGGATTATAGGGATGTCAATGAAGTTTAAGGGAAAATAGAGTTGAAACAAGGGAGGTTTTTTTTTTTTTTTTTTTTTTTTTTCAAAATGGATTGGCAACAACGGTGTGGAAGGGATCCACAACAGATGGATCTGCAATCGTGTGGAAGGGATAAAAAATGGCTGTATCTGAAATGGCGACTGGATCTGGAATGACTTTCAGAATAGATCTGAAATGGCTAGATCTGGAGCTGAAGTGATTGGTAACAGTTCAGCTGAAAATAGATATGGACCCCAGGTATGTGCGGCTTCCTATCGGTTCAAGGGATTCACTCGGCCACCAATGTTGTCTGACATCTTGTGTATTGGATAAGTACCCCTCACTCCACGGATCAGGTAAAATTGATAACCGCTTTGCCATAAACGACAGCTCTTGGTTTACCTCACGGGTGGGAACTAGTCAATCAGGTAGGGGTCGTTGCCCTTTTCACTGACAGGTCCTCTCAATGGGCCAGCTACTTTGGGGTTCCTATGGTACTCCTCACAATGAGTTTTAGGGCTTATGCCCAAGTACTTCCCACAGTTAAGAGGATAGGGGTTATCCCCAACTCCGAAGTTGCAACAGATGCAAAAATAAATTCGACAGAAATTCCACCCAACGAGCCCAAGAAAGTGCTCTGATACCAGATGTGATGAACCTACAATAATTAATTAATGTAAATACACGAGATATCAGAAATAATAGAACTCAGAATCACTTTTATATTGATCACGGGCCACTTCGAGGGGGCAACCTCCTTTGAGCAAGCTCAATACAATTAACTTCTCGGTGCCTTCATAGGCCTCAACACACACTTATATACTAAGTTTAGGCACCAATACCATGGGTCAATACTATGTGTCAACACAAACCATGGGCTAAGTCTAGGCGCCAATACTATGAGTCAAAACCATGGGACATATAATACTATGGGACGACTCTCAAAGCATATGCATCCAATACTATGGGTTAATACTATAGGCTAATATAAACTATGGATCAACAAATACTATGGGACGACTTACAAAGCATATGTGTCCAACAACAATATACTAACAAAGTAAAGACATGGGTTCCTAACAGACACAGGTTATGTCCTTGAACAGTGAGCACGACACAAAAGTGACTTAGGTAGCTTTTAACACAAAGAGACCACGATGCAAATCTCCAATGTAGGAGACATTAATAGATTCTCCATATCATTGGAAGACTAACCAAACAGAGGAGTAAGAACTTTGAGATCAGGTTTACCCTAAGGCCAACGCTAGAACCCAACTTGTTTGATAGACTCAAAACATGTGCTTTGTTCAAGGAGATAGTTGACTTGCTGCCATCATATTGAAAGATATTTTAACATTCTTCCCTTCCCTTTCCTTTTTCATTTTTTAACGATCTTTGACAAAGAACTAAAGCCTGCTCGACAATATTTTCATATTTAAGGAGTCTGAAAAACCTAGAAGAAAACTCCATACACCTATCCGTGGATTTTATATCGAGCTCGGATTGGTCTGTGCTCGGCAGTGTTTTCTTGATTATAGAGTTGAAAAACTTAAATAGTCCTCTATACACCTATCTGTGGATTTTATATCGAGCCCGGATTGGTCTGTGCTTGGCAGTGTTTTCTTGTTTATAGAGTTGAAAAACTTAAACAGTCCTCTATCAACCATCTCGTGGATTTCACATCGAGCCCGAGTAGATGAATGCTCGCTTGGTGTTTTCACATTTCCAGAGTCTGAAAACCCTAAATAGGACTCCAAAGGTCCTTTTTTCTAAAGTTAGTCTCCTTCCTCGAAAAAGTGTAAAATAATGGAAGAAGAACTCTTCTAGCGCATACCAAAGTATACCTAGAGTATACCTTTTCCGTAAATTATCCACCAAGGCCCAGAAAAGGGGTAATTATATACTTAAGTGGATGTCAGTTTAGTTATTTTAACGAGCCCGAAAAGACAACTATGCCCGGCAAATTTTTCCTATTTAAGGAGTCTGAAAAGGGCTTAAAAGAACTCCATAGGGATCTTTTCCGTAAAAGTTTAAAGAGTCCGAAAAAGTAAACTCATGACCTCCTTACTGTTTTTAACAAGCTCAAAGGAGATACAGAAAAATGCTCGTAACTTCCTTACTGTTTTTAATGAGCTTGAAGTGAAGATGAAAGAAATGCTTATGGCCTCCTTACTGTTTTTAACGAGCTCGAAGAAAAGGTGAAAGAAATGCTTGTAACCTACTTACTATTTTTAACGAGCTCAAAGTAAAGGTAGAAGAATGCTCAAAACCTACTTACTGTTTTTAACGAGCTCGAAGTAAAGGTAGAATAATGCTCGAAATGGGAGGAGACGAGTGTCAGGGACATGCGAAACTAGCTCCAAGCGCATGGAACAAAGCTATGCTTAATGCAAGGAACATGAGCAAGATAAGGACACTCAGGGTGTGTCTCCTCCAGGTGAAAGGTGTCAAACTGTGAAGGCAAAATGACACAGGGATTAGCGGAAATGAGATCAGAGATGGAGGCTTATACAACGAGCTAAAAGCGTGGAAGTTGGCATCAAGCTCATTAGCGCAAGCGGGATCATAATAGATGCATATGCAACTTAAACACAAAGATGGGAGCCTTATTAGGGATGGCCAAAAATAGATGAGGAAGAAAGATATGAGGCTTCTTCTCAGAGTCATGGTAAATCTAAAAAGGCTCCCAAGCCTATGAGAAAAAATTAGCATGGGCACCAGAATGGCATAAGGGTACTGACTAGGGTGACCCATGTTAGGTAGGCTTTGCTATCGTATTGGTGCACAATGCATAAAGAGATGGCTAACACACCAATATCCAACAGGTTCGACCCTATGGCGAATTCAGATGGCAAAAGTTTCAAATGCAACATAACAACAGGGAAGCTTAAACCTATATACAAGGTTCTGAATATACCTAATATGGTCGCACAAGATCTCGAAAAGGACCAGTAAGTGAGTATAAATCCAACTAAGAATCTTGTCTCCAAGAAACATTCGTACCGGGATCATATCTAAAACATATGTAAGGAAAGACCCGATACAAGTCACTATGGTAGAAATACTTTCAGCTTCACTATCATCAACAGCAGGCATAAACAAGGCAAATTTTTCAAATGAAGACTCTATGGTACCCAAGCCCAAGGACTTACAATAAACAAGATCAACTTCAGGATGAAGATCAAAGTTGAAGGACATGATGGAATATGCAGAAACAAATTCATCTTCACGGGAGTTGAAAATTCTAGAAGCAGAATCAAACTCAGCAGGAACATCGATTTGCGGATCTATAGGAGAGTCCAAAGACTCAACAGTAGGAAGATCATACTTTAAGTTCAAACCAGGGCTGGACATAATTGTGACTGGATCAACATCCGAATGAATGGCAAACTGTACTATAGACTCTAGGAAAAATTCATCGAAAAGAAGCATATCATCCCAGATAGAATACATATCTGAACATTCAGATGGAGCTGTTACTTGGTCAAAAGATAGGACCAAGTCCCGAGAAGGTAAGCATGAACTCAGAGACTTCTTCTTAGTAGCAGTTGAACTCAAGAAACAATATGCCACATAAGTCCCATGTGACATAGTAGTGCCTAATGACAAGGGATCTGACTGGTCTACGGTTGGGTAATAAGGAGGATCAACGAATGCAAGCTGGTCGATAATGATGATGCTTTTGTTATGAGGGAAATGCATCACACAAAAGAGTGTAGACACCACAGCATGCATAGCATAAACATAATCATGCCCGAGGATCATATCAAAGTCCACAGGGTCCTTTAAAACCATAAAATCAACTAAGACTGCTTTTGCACCCAAGGTAACAGGTGCCTGATGGAGGAATCCGATCGGTTCACTAGGTCTTTTATCGAAGGTCAATGGCCAATTAACAGCTAGAATGACATTAGGGAAACCCAAATATCTCCAAGCACAAGCGGATAAGATACTAATAGAAGCTCCTTCATCTACAATGCATCGATCAACCGTATGGCTCCCGATATCAACCTTTATCTGGAAAGGTGTTAAAGAAGGAAGACGAGGTTCGGCTAGACTATTCCAATCAAAGGAAACAATCCTAGGACTTGGTAGGGGCTCACATGGCACAGATGAAGTGCCCCCTTTTTCAGAAACATCCAAAATGGTAATGCAGAAAACTTCCACAGTAGGTGCATCAATATTTGCAGGACGGATGGGATCGATCGAAGATTGCATCGATTTGATCACATCACTCTCCAATGGAAGAGTGGGGTCGACCAAAGATTGCATTGGTTCAACCACTTTATCAACCAAAGGTTGATCTGACTGTAGGGAATCTATAGACAACTCAGGAACGGAGGTTCCTTCAGACATGGACCACACTCTTCGTGCCTCTGGAATGGTAGGGAATCGGTGAGTAAGGTGATCTCCCTTACAAAGTTTACAAGAGAACTTTGGTTTCCATCCTATAGGTTTAGAATCCTTTACAATGTCAGTACTCTCAGCATGACTAGCATTGGCTGACAGCTTTCCCCCAGCATGACTTGCAGTGGCTGGTTGTTCAGAAGCAGAAGACTTTTGAACTAAGGACCACACTTTTTGCATTTCTGGAAGTACAGGGCACAAGTAAGTAAGGTGATCTCCCTCGCAAAACTTACAAGGGAACTTAAGCTTCTGTTTGTTGGGTTTGTCGACAATGTCAACTCCCTCAGCATGACTTGCAGTGGCTGATCTAGTGTCTCCAGTATGACTCACAGGAACTAGTGACTTGTCATTAATATGACTAGCAGTGATCAATGACGTGTCCTCAACATGACTGACAGTGGTTGAAGACAAACTTTCAGTATGATTTTCAGTGACTAAAATTTTTCTCCCAGCATGACCTCCAGAGGCTGGGTAGGTGCCCCCTGCATGATTGTACAGCCAGGGTGCTTGCCCCCAGCATGACTTGCAGAGACTGGGTTGCTGCCCCCTTGTTTTGGCATCTTCTTCCAATTCTTCCTCCGTCTATTCCATTTAGATTGTTGGTTACTAGTATTTCTACTTTTGCCACATGAGGTAGAAGGAGGAGGAGAAGATGTTACTGGCAAGGGAGGCATAGGGTTTTGATGCTCTTGATTTGAGGTGCTTACAAAAGAAGCGTCAGGAGCATGCAAGGCATTCGGAGTGGAAAACAACCAAACCGGCAGCCCTATGGTGAATCCAAGAAGATTCAGAGTAGCCATTAAGGGAGTGCCAATGTTTTCAATGAATGGAACAACACAAGGATCCCCCGGAACAGGGGTACCTTGATTGGCACTTGCCGGAACGATAGACATAGTTTCCTACTCAAATGAACAAGAAGTTCTCTAAGGAAAACTAGGACAAGTAGCACAAAGAGCACACCACTAAAAAAGGTCCTAGGTAAATCAAACCAAGCAAACAGATGCCTTCCGGAGAAGAGTCTGGAATGATGAGGGCCCAGAACAGATCAACGAAGGATGAAGAACAGTTACCTGGGGACCACAATGCAATGACTAAGGGTGCAAGCGCCGGAATCACCCAACCACCCTCCCAAAGACCTGCAAGGGATTTCCTCCCACGTCTGTCCTAGGCACAGTAGATATAACACTCCGCCGTCACCTATGTATGAACCTATGATCAGATACTAAGGATACCACCACACCGAAAACTCCTGGGGGAACAGTCTCCAGTCGAATCAGAAGGCGTGGGCAGGGTAACTGAGCCCGAAACTCAAAAGAGTCCCCAAACGCGATCCAATCCTGGTATATGCTCGAAACAGAAAGTAGGAGGTGTATTCCCAACAATCTGATCTCACAAGACCTACTGCATAGATCCTAGGCAAGCTTTGAATGAAGTGGGTTTACCTTCGATAATCAAACTACGATTTTTGCGTAATGTGTGATCTTGGGTGGTTTAAGGTGTTTTAAACCCAAGATCCTAACCAAGACTAGTTGGTGAAGTGTAACCTAGAAAAGAAAATGTTACTAGTACATTTTATTAGGGTTCATTTTAAAGGTTACTTGCTTACTCAAAAAGGTAGTGGGTGTGTGAGAGTGGTTATAATAGAGATAGAGTACTGAAAATGAAATGTTCACCACTAAACAAATATTTTCTTTTCAATGCAAGTCTTTAAATTACGATCTAGAATGCATATGCAAATGCAATTTTTAATCTTTTGAATGCAAAAATGGTAAAAATAAAGTCTAAATCTACAAAATTAAACTCAAAACCTAAGAATGTAGCTACTCAAGCAAATAGGTATGCAAAAGAAAACTTGTTCTTTTTTATGCAAAGCACTCTAAAATATTTTAAGCCACTTGCAAGGTACTCTATTCAGAAAATGAATCAAAATTCTTTATGCTTTTCAAAGGTAAGAAACAAAAAATAAAACTAACCTACTATCAAAGCAAAGCAAGGAAACTTTCAAGTTTTCTTTATTGAAACAGTAAAAGCTACCAAATATGACTTTCAAATTCATATTGATGTAAGCATGCCAAACATTGGGAAAAGAGTACAAAAACTACTTTTAGACCCAAACTAAGCAAATGACCTACAAAGAAGTATGGTTTGGTAAAGTTAGGTCTGCACATAAATAATGGAAACAAGGTCTTGAACAGCAGCCAAAACACTCGAGCTTTCACTACTAAAAGAAAAACTAAAAGCATAAGGGAGGATAAAAAATCAATCTAAAAGAGAAATTTCACTCAAATAGATACAAACAGGGTAAAGAAGACTCAGTAGGTTTCAAATCCAATGGAAATGGAGCAAGCAGGTTCAATCCGACTCAAATTAGGGTACAAAACATCAAACTGGTCCACAACCCCCCAACTTGGGTCCACAAGCCCCAAAACTTTCCAAATAAGCCCAATTTGATCAAAAGAGGTTCAAATCATGAATGTAGGATCAATACAAGGATGGGATACCACTTACAGTGGTTTAACTCAGACCTAGGGTCATCGGGGACCCCAAAAAATGCAGCCACAACCCCCAAAATTGGGTCCACAACCCCAAAACTCAAAAAAATCAAACCCAGATTGTGGGTGTTACTGTGTATGAGGTATATCAGTGCCCATAACATGGGTGGGTGCTACTGTGTAGAGGAAAACTAGCGTATGGGTGCTACTGTGCTTCACAACAGTAGCGTATAGGTGGGAAAAGTTTAAAAAATGGGGTTAAAACCCCCAACTTGGGTCCACCAGGGTCTGAAAGGGCTAGGAAGGGTCTGTAAGAGCCAAGGAGGGTCAAACACAGCCTACTAACTGATCCTTATCAAGAAAATGAACAAAGACCATCAAACCAGACTGAAGAAATGACCTTGGATACCCCTAAGCAGTTAGGCTTTCCCCAGTATGGTCGCCATTCTGTTGTGGGGAAAATGCACCTATAGTTCAGGGGAGAAACTACCAACTTACGGTGATAAAGATAGACTTACAAGCATTCTGCAAGTACAACAAATAAGTGAATAGATTAGGGTTTAGAGATGTATGCACATTATTCAAAAGGTTGATCCTAGCTTTGCCTCCCTCCCTCTTCAATGCTTATCTAGTGTTGCAATGCCCAGACCTGCAAAACAACTTGATACCTTTCTCAAATACATTTGACTACATATATAAGATTGATATTCATGACAGAAGAAAACATAAAACTACAAACAAACTGTAATCAAATCCAAGACACATTAATAGGTCATATTTGGAAAGAGAAGAACGTCTAATCTTTATTAATGAATGAGAGCAAGTACATAAAGTTATACCTTCTATCAAGCTTGGCACTTCATGAAACCTAGATTTAAGGTCTCCTGCTTCTATTCTCCGAGGATCCCAAACTCTAATCAACTGTGCTATGGTTTATCAAAAACTGAGGCACAAGAGAGGGGGATGAGGGTCTCCATTCCTCCATCATAACAATGTTAAAGACTTGTTCCCCTCACATGGCCCTTCTACCCTCCTTATATAGTTAGTGAAGGATAGGAAAATAAGTTATAACCGAGTAGGAGGTTCCCCAACCAACTTAACTTCCCAAACTTTTTAGATTTTGAATTGTACAGAAATGTACCCTACTCTACAATAGGAAAAGTAGCGTACAGGTGGAGGTGGGCGCTACTTTAATGAAGCAGAGTAGGGTATACACGCTACTACCATGCCTGTGTACCAACGCCCATGTTGAAAAATGGCCAAAAAAAGGCTTTTCTGCTCATTTTCAGGAGATGGTTTGGTCTGGAAAAGTGTTCCTAAGGGTCATAAACATCAAATGGGTCAAGAATGAGGTAATTTCAACCATTTTTAGTATCCCAAATGACTCCTCCATCCCCAAATGTACTATTGTGTGACTGAACTTGATCTCAAGAAGTGTCATCATGCGACCAAGGGAAGCAAGTGTCATCACAGACGGAGAGGTGTCATTTTAAACTATAACAATTGGACTTCTTTGCTATCAAAGTCTTCAACCTTATCATGACTCTATTCCACATCGTTCTCGAACCATCAACTTTGACATATCAATTTTCTTCTATCAAAGTTCCCTTTATGCCCTTGCAACATGAATCCCCAATGATACATTCCTAACACATCAGGTTCAATTTCCCATTGGACCTCACCTTTCAGGTCTTTTGCACTTGGTGCATATGCCCCATCAAAAATATACTTCAAGGACCCACTTATGATAAGACATAATTGATACAACCGATTTGACAAACCATCGAAGATTGTTTATCATATTTTTCGTGTCCCATGTGCCTTCTTCGTCGAACGAATTCTCTGATGGCCCACTTCTGATGAGCCATCCCTGATACCACTGATCTGATATCCCATAGGATATCACTTATTAGCTTCTTCCGATGCTTATGTCATTAATCTTCGATACCACACTCTCGATACTGTATCTCCAGTACGATATTGAAATTTGGTCCGTTGAACCCATTGTATACTTTATTGTCATTAGCATAACTTTGAGGTAAAAAACTAGGTCTCCAAACAAAAAATGTACTATCAAAATCAACTTTACAAGAACCAATCAAATTCTAGAGAATGAAATCATCTCTTATAGTTGAGGTGTCATTGCTTGAGTTAAATATATTTACTTGTCAAATCTTAAATGGATGATGAAAATCCATGGTTAACCATACCCATAATGGAAAAAATACTCATAAATTACTTTAATATAATATTTATATATTGAATACTCTTAAAGTACTTTCATTTTAAATTACTTTCACTTTTGAATAAAGATATGATGTACTAAATAAATTAAAATATATATTATATTTTAAATTATTATATTATATAATATTATTTTTTTAAAACTATTATAACAAAATTAATATATTAAATAATATAAAATATGATATAGTATATTTTCATATAATGTAATATACTATTGATGATATTATATTTTGTATAATATAATATAATTATAATATAACATACTAAAATATATTATATTATAATATTAATGTTTTTTTTATCAATTTCTTATATATTATATTATATTAAAATTTATATATAATTTTATATTGTTATATTTAATTAATAAATATAGATTAGAATTTTATATTAAATATTTAAATATATTTTAAAATAAATAATTATTAATGTGAATTATTTTTGTAACTTTAATTTATATTTATCATTTAAAACTAAAATATTTTATTTTAGAAGTACTTTACTTTATGTTATGAGTACTTTATTTTAATACATTTATCTATTTAAAAGTATTTATGTTTCTAGTCATATGAAAATGATTTTTTTAATTAATTTTAGTTGTATACATATTTTCACTTTAACTTAATTATAATTATATGAATTTTAGTGCAAGAGGTGAGTTGTAAATATACATTCTCCATAAAATGACAAACTCACAATATTTTATTATATCTCTTAAGAGGTTCATTTTAAACCTCAAAATTCCCCTAATGGGCACTACCTGGTGCAATACTACCGATACAACATTTCCGATACAGTATCTTCTTCAGTCCATCAAGCTTCAGTCACATAATTCGTCATGAGATTCCTTGATGCAACACCCTCGATACAACTATCAAGCTCCTCACATTGAACCATTCTCATCAGGATTTCCTTCCAAACTCCTTCAACAAATTTTCCCAACAAATGATCCCCGACAGGGAACTTGCCATCGAATGACTATTATCTCATTCAAGATCCAATTGGATGATTGTGATTTCTCCCCCCTTATTAAATTGAAAAACAAATTCTTGTACCCCTATGCAATTCTAGTTTTACCATTAACTGTGGATTTTAGCTCATACAACCCTGATATTGCATTGAAGGGCCTTGAATCCACTATGTCCTACCCCCATCCATCAATGCAAATGGAGTAAGAGGTGTTTATGAATTTATGGGTTCATGATTTTCTCCATGGAAATATTACAAATTCATCAACAAGAATGTTTGTGCGAATGCATAGAGGGAAAACGCAGTGGAAATAAACTCTTTCCACACACACGCGCCAACATAATCAAGTATGTTCATTCATAGGCATAAATAGACATATTAATTCACAGATAGAGAAAGATAAATTGTTGCATAAACAAAATATACACGAAATACTTATATTTAATGGAAAGGATTCTAAGCAACTGAGTTTGTGGGATAAATGTTCCACCCAATCATAGGCACTCTACCCAGCATATTGTATTTTTGCTAAGAGGCCACCCCCGATCTGAGCTATGAGGACACCTGGGTGAATAACAATCACATACTTTTCTCTCGTAGCACACAAAACCCTTTTTGCTCTCAATGCTTAGACAAATGCTCATCTAAATATTTTATAGGAATCTCACTCATCCATCACAGCCGTGGAAATCCTTCCAACTACACCATACAACATAAGGAAAGCATTTCCCTTCAACGATCAATGATTCCCTTAGAAAATACAACGCTTGCAATGCTTACCAGTGTGTAGTAAGAGTCCAAGCTGCTGCGTGCCTTTCAAGAATTCCAAGTAGGAATCATCCATGGCTTCTCAAACATCTCATGAGAAACAAAACTCAGTGGGTAAAAGTTATCATTCTACCCAGCCTCTTTACTCACCTACAATAATCTCTTTTCCTTGAGGTTTACCATTCCCCTATTCACCATTTGAATTATTACTATGTAGCAATCAGGTAAAATGGTATGAAATAACAATAACAACTGACATAACTTTGACCATATGAGAGAGGAATCTCACAACAGTCATAGAATTATGTTCATACCATGCTTCCATAACTCCATGTGAATACTTTCCTCACCAACCTCATACATGCATTCAATGCTTGGATAAAATAGTCAAAATGAAGTAATTGGTTCATTAAGGAACATGGCAGCAAGAGATGAATTCGAAGGTTCAAACTTGGCAATAGAGGATTTGATCCCCCATGGGCCCCATTTCCTCTTCCCCTCTAGTGGAATCATAGACCCTCTTTACTGATTTCCACATAGCTAGCTTGGACCATTTTATTATATTTCAACGTAATATTCAAGTAACTTTTAAGTTAGCATAACAAACCAATCATACGGTCCATATAGAGATATTCACATTATACATGCCTAACCATTCACTAGTCAAGCCTTAGCCTTGAGCTTTGCACTAGGAATATATATTAGCATATTTACATCATTTACATAATTACATTCCAAGTCAAAATTGGGGACATTACACCTCTCAAATTTGATATCAATCAAAAGAAGTTTGTTTTATGTTTATGGCTATGTTTCTAGAAGCACTTTCAACAAAAGCATAATATTGAATGGACTAGAGATTTTAAATAATGGTAGAAATGGTTGTCCATCAAATAGTTGAAAAGCAAATCTAGTTATATAAACAACTTTTACATTGATCATAGGGTATGATGCATGTATGTGTTAAAATTCCAAACACTAACAAGAAACTTTTAAAAAGTTGTGTGCCCCTTCAACAAGTGGAAACTGTCTTTAAGATGGAGAAAAAACTCACACAAATTAATGTAAAATGTCCAATAGGAAGGTCAACCAAACACTTCATATTTACAAATTTGAAAGAATGTATTACTTCTCACGCGGATAATTATATGTGACCATTGACATCTAAGCAAACAATACTTTTACTTGATCATTGGAAAAACAAGATTTCCATTAGCGACTGCTTTTGTCATTTGAAAATATGATGTATACACCACAATAACTTAAAAACATCTTTTAAAAGCTTCAACAATCGACAATATCCGCAGAATACCGGTTCTTAAAAATACGATTTCCATTATTATCAAACCCACAAAGGAATGATACCAACATCATAAAACAAAAACAATAGATTGTTTGGATGTATTTCCAATGTAATGCAAATCCTACCCAAAGACCCTAGCATCTACACTTGTCTTTGCTCTGGAAATGGAATATTATACAATGTTATTATATTCAACCGTAGCTCTCTCTTGCTCCACTTAATAAATATGCTCTAGACCAATTCACGAATGCAACAAAGAAAAGGGCTTGTTGCGCCGAGAGGCACTCTACAGCCCAGTATGGGTGAGATCTTGTTAGTCGAGTGTTAATTGTCGAGTTTGTCGAGTAGCAAAATAATACAAAGTAAATAAAAAAAAATATTATGTCGGCCATAAACAAAAAAGAATAATACAAAGTAAAATGTAAATATGAGACTTAAACTACAGACTTTAGAGCTTAGGATTAGGTGGCTCAAGTATTGCACTCAAGGAGCTATTCAACAAGAGGTTTGCACCTCCGGAGATTTGATCCCTCTCAACGCTTGATAGAACCTAGGATTTGAATCTAAGCTGGTATATAAATTTTTTTTTCATGAACATCCCTCAAAATATGTTTTGTAACACTCTTCTTGTGCTAACGCAAATAACCACTTTTGGTTTTTAGGAAGCTTCTTGCTTCTAGAATGCCAACTAAGCTTTTGTCGCTTTATTATGCCCTCATTTACCATATCTGGTACCAATTTACAGCTTGTGACCTCCGATGCCATTTCTTCACATTGCAAGCGAATTTGTCAAAAAATATTTGAATGAGAAGGAAAAAGTCACAAAATTTTACACTCTTGGATGCAACTCCAAAATCTGACCAGACTAGCAAACCATAAAATATGGACTAATAACTAAAGTAAGAAACCAAATACTTTATAATGTATAATGTAATTTCCTAATAACGCCATTCTTTTTCTTTTTGGGTGTTATGAGATCTTTAGTAAAATAGTTATCTGCCTTCCCTGAAAGAAAAGAAGGTGAAAAGAAAAAAGTTCTAAGTGTTTTCTGGACAAGCTATCGATCTTGAAAGTATTGCAGGATTTCAGTGCAACCTCGGTGTAGCACTAAATCCTTCACTTTTCTCTAGGGATGAAAAGCTTTAGAAATGCAGCAAGTTGTATTTTTTTTTTAATTTCATTGACTTTTTAAATATAATAGTATGATTGTAAATGTCATATACCATCATTTAAAAAATAATAAATAATAAATCTCATTATTTACATAATTAAAATTGTGTAAAAGGTATACCAATGGTAAGTAAATTTGAGAATGAAGCAATAATTTAAAAATAAAAAATAGAAAAACTGCAATAAAACCAATTGTCCTCTGACTTCATTATTTCTCATATGATGTGATTTCCATTGATACATGTTATTAAAGAAGAGAAGTAGATCAAGAGTTTTGAGTGGGAGATCAATTAAAATTGGAATGTTAGAGTTATGTCATAACAATGTAATTAAATATAGGTTATTATTTTCCCAAAGCCATATATTATTTATTTTATGGTAGGTAAGTAATATGCGATATATTTACTAGGGAAATTTTTAGGGGCGGAATTTTGTCGATTGGTTATTTTTTAGGTTTTTTTTTCAAAAAATAAAATCGCTATTTGGTTATTTTAAGACTCTAATATCGCCTATATTTACATGAAATATTTTTTTTATCATAATATTCACCAAAATTTACAAGTTTTAGTAATAAAGTGCATGTTTCATATTTAATATTCGCCTACCAATATATATATATGTTTTCTTCAATCCAAAATAATCGATTAGAATACTATACTTAAGTATATATTATAATCCTTAAAAATTACCCTAATATTCACTAAGTTTCCTCTTAATAATTATTTATATAAAAGAAACTTGTTGCTTCGTTGAATTAAATGGCCAAAAATTCACTTGAATACTCCACAAGGATCGTAGTTGCCTCCAATATTTTTTACTCAGGATTTTATGACTTATTATAGCTCAATTGAAGAAGGGCGGATATGACTTTTGCAGTTTTTGAAGAGTATTTAGAGGTCGGGACACCTAGAAGCCACAGTGGATTTCAATTAATACTGATACGATAGGGATAGGTGTCGAATTATTATTTTTTAATATTTTAGAATCTCAAAATTATTTTTACAAGTTTCAATGAATATAGACGCACGAATTCATCTATATTCAATGATTTTTGTCGAGGTTTCATGGTACATTCTTCATTTTATTAATTGTTTTTTTGGCAGAGGTTGGCCTTTCATGTTGGAGAGCTCTCGACCTTATCCACATTGCGGATGTCACTATTGTACACACCAATAAAAACATGGATACGAATATTTAAATAATTAAAATAATATAAAAAATTATTTATAAATTTCAGATGCATTTTGTACTTATAGGATAATATATATCCGGGATGACTATATTAACAAGGACTGCGAGCCGCAAAGTCCCTAACTTCAGAAGAATATTGAAGTGAAAATTTGGCAAGTTGGAAGGTTTTGTAAGAGCATATGTTGTATTTTCTGTCGTTTTAGATTAGTGTATTTTTTTAATCGTTATTAATTTTCTTATTTAAGTTCCGTCTAAAATAATATAGGCCTCAAAGTGGAATTAACCATAGTAACATAATTCTAGTACAATACAGATACGAATAAGATTCGATATGGGAAAATAAGTAATGAAAAAAATCTAGTACCAATAAAATAGAGAAGTAGACTCCTTATATATAATACTTTTAAACAAAGAATCACAAATATACCATAAATGTAGATAGACCTTTACATGATAAAATCAAACATATATTTAAAAACAAAAATATAAAATCTCATGGCCATCCTGAGAGAGGGAAAATAATTATTTTTAATTATTTTAATAAGAAAGTAATAAATTGAATGGTATTTATGTTTTATACTATTAAATATTTTTTTTAAATTGGTTTTCATAATTTAATTGTCCACGAGTAATAATCTGTATCCATATTAGATATACAAATCTAATACCAATAAAATACAAAAGTAGACTCCTTATATGTAATACTTTTAGTCAAATAATCACAAATATACCATAAATGTAGATAGATATTTATATAATAAAATCAAACATATATTTAAAAAACAAAAATATAAAATCTCAACAACCTGAGATATGCCCATTCCGAGAGAGGGAAAATAATTATTTTTAATTATTTTAATAAGAAAGTAATAAAATGAATGGTATTTATGTTTTATACTCTATAACTAATTAAAGTTTTTTTTTTTAAATTGGTTTTCATAATTTAATTGTCCATGAGTAATAATGTGTATCCATATTAGATATACAATATTCGACAAATTCGAATTTTGTCCAATTTCCGTACACAAAATGTCAATACGGCCGAATTATCCTACTATGGAATTAACTGTTGTGATTAATGCATGGATAAGATCTTAAAATGACGTGTAAATTTTGTCAATTTTTTGTCCTCATTTAGTTGTCATGAATCAATGATGTGAGAGGTATTAAAGTATTTTTATAGTATAGACATCATGTTGTCCTAGAAGTTGTGAAGAAGTACAAGCATAGCATTACGTTTTAATTTTGAAACTAAGGACAGTCTTACATGACCAAGATCAAGACCAACCAAACAGATACATGGCTAAGAAAAAGACCAAGACCAGCCAAAGAGATACATGGCGAAGAGAAATACTAAGACCAATGAATAATAACAACATAAATACAGAGTAGGGGTGGCAGGAGGGGGAGGGGTGCTCTTTGGCCCCGACGGAAAAAAGATTTTCAGCTATTCCTGGAATTTGGGAGTAGAAACCAACAACATGGCCGAAGCACTTGCCTTATGGCAAGGTTTAAACCAAGCTCTAATCCATGGCGTTCATGATGTCACCGTAGCTGGGGACTCCAAGTTGATCATCCACAGCATAAATACTATGAAACTACCCGCATCAAATTGCCTCCGGCAAGTTCTTCGAAGAATAGCACTTCTCATTCCTTTCTTTCGGGATATAAAATTCTTCCATGTCCTTCGAAGGAACAACGACCAGGCGGACAAAGAAGCAAATGTAGCCATCAGCTTAAGGAAAGGAGAATTAAAAATTAATGATGTTATTAAAAGGGTGGCTATCCCGTAAATGCTTGTCCCCATCCTCGATTATGAATTGCATGGATTTTGAGTTTGCAAATATTATGGCACGTGTCCGGCGGCCTCATTGCCGGATGGCTATTACTCCGGGACGTGGAGGGGCTTTCTATCTTGACGATGCCCCATGCTCCTCTTCCAAGCATCATCCCCATCTTATGGTCATTCACCGGCCTGCTGCTCGCACGATTGCTCTGCTGCCACAGAGGATGAAATCCAGCACATGGACTTGTACCAAGAATCAGGACGATGTACGGGGAAAGATCTTCCCAAACGCTTCCAGACGTGCGGATTTGCTCTCCTATGTTCAGGTCCGTCGGCATCTAGATATTGATAGCGTCATCAAGCCCTCCGAAGCCAGCTCCATTTATGGCAACATGCTGGTTCATGAAGCACAGTCGTCCTTCCCATGTGACAGACCAAACCGTTATTCAATATGCGGTACGGCCAAGGACAGTGGACACAAATCAAGAATGAAGGTTAATTCAGTGGCACGAGACGAACTCCGGGAAATTATGCCGATTCTAGCCCCAGGCATTAAGAAAAGAAAGCTAAGGCTCGGCCTCATTATAGTCTATCCGTCTGCTAAGAAGGCAAGAGTTCGAGGGAATCGAAAACCCCTGCAGCGACCGGTGGTGTTCCCATCTGGGAAAAACAGGCATAAGTTTAAAACAATGGCAGACACAGGCGACTCAGCGGCATCTTCTCCAGACCCATTACTGGAACTTGAAGCCGAAATTCGTGTTCTGAAGCGGAAGGTTAGGAGACAGGATGACCTCGTGAACAAGATGGACGAGCAAGGAGGACGCAGGCTGGACAGCCTGGACAATGAAATTGGACATACCAGGGAGGAATTTGCTGTAGCACTGGAAGCCCTGGAGCTGAAGGTGACGGACGCCATTGAGAGAATGGAGCGCAGACTCCAGAACCTGGAAAATACTGTGAAGAATCTCCGAGGGGAAGAAAAGCCTAGTTCAAGCAAGAAGCCAGCCATTGCAAATCCTGCTGCTGGGACAAGATATCGCTGAATTTCGTTCAGGCCCTGGTTCTCTCTGTTTTACCTTACTGTCTCTAGTTTATAAATAATTGCTCTGTTTAGAAACAGACCTTTGTAATTACCGGTTGAAGAACTGATAGACTCCATGTTTTTTGGCTCTGTACTCATTTGGGTGGCTTGCCACTTCTTTTAATACAAAATATAGCCGTTTTTGTCAAAAAAACAACAACATAAATACAGAGTGGCTCTCTTTTTATAAGTTCAAGCCATTAATATGAAATATATTGTGCTAATGAAACTTTACATAAACTTGATATTAATAACAATATATCACATTTCTTGCCAACATTTTCACATAAAAGATTTTGATATGCTGTACTTTGCATAAACAACCATCTCCAAACACGGTTCTGTGCCAAAATATCTATTACATTTGTGTTAGTTTTCAATTTAAATCTTACTGACCTTCAATAAGAACAAAACATTAAATGCACTTATCAATGCAGCCAAGAACATCATATGTTTTTTACTTTCATTCCAACCATTTCCACCTAACACAAGATTTTATTATTTTCATTCGATCCGTCTCCACCTGGCACAAAAAGGCTTAAGGTTCCATAGTTCGACATCATGTTCAATTGGAAGGACCTGTTGGAATAGCAATATCTATAGCAATATATGATCCAACAATGACATTCTTGGATATTTTGAACAAAGACACAAAAGAGTTTGCCTTACATGGAGAGGTAGAAGGAATTTTTTTAATTATTATGAAAATGCAAAAGACTAATGTGTTAAGTAAAAAAAATGGAATAAAATGCTTTACAATTTACAATATAAAATTTTTTATAACTTATTTATTAGATTCGTCACCCATTAATGCACAATACCCTCAAAATTCAATCTCTTACCTTAAAGGCTTAAAATCGTCACTATGTAATGGCATTACTCATTTATGTCCATGGGTTATAGTATTCAGAGGGCCGTAAAAAATCCACTGCCTGCATAGCTCGATGTAAATTTAGATTTGGGAAGTCTATACATTTTTTTTCATTTGCACTGAACAGAACATTTGAATGGGATATAACTCCACAACAAATAATTATATATGCCTTTGAACATCAAGACTGTTAGTGAAAACAGTAACCAACAAAATCATTTGATAGATATAACATATTTTAATAGAGTACAAATACAAAAGTGGCCATGAACTATATTTAAAATCTCATAATACAATACTATCTTTCAAACTTTTACAATGCACAAAGAAAGAAACATGTGGACACAAGAAGAACGGCTTTTCACTGATATTTCTTAAACCTGAAACCCTTGAAAAACCTCAGTCCCTGTTTGCTGGAGTCGCTCGTCCATCACAAATGGGGCACACCTCGTATTTCCGCTGTATATCCATCAACAGAAAGGCGCAAAAGGGCCACCCTTGTAAGGCGCTTTCCCAAGCAGTGCAATCTGGTTATTGTTAACATTAATATTAAGGACAATTGACGAATAAGGTGAGGATCTGCAAGGATGATCAATTGAGCTCCAAGGGATTGCAAGGACAATTGACGACTGAACAAGCAAAAGCAATAAATAATGTTTCATGTTTAAAATTAGAAACTGCTATGTGTTCGTTTGGAGGGCTGCACCTTGTGATGGAGGAGACTCGACCTTGTGACCTCTGCGAGGTAAAAACCTGTAAGATTGCTCAATGAATAGTGGGCTGCACTGGATAGTGATGGAGTATATTACTGTTGTAGAACCATTGATAGCGTCGGCTAAATGCTGGAATGTATAGATATGAAGACGTAAAACCCTGTGTATAGCTATATTTCTCATGATGGGGGATGATATGGATATGCAGGTAGTTTGGTGGGTGAGAAATCTTTACTTTGAAGTTGATGGACAGGTATTTAGTCTGTAGAGTGTTGGATGCTTCCCGTTTCAGGAGTATTTGTCAGGAATAGGACTTCATAGTATATGGATTGATATACCTTCCTTGCAAAACGTGGGGTATAATAATACTGTTTATTTAAAATATTTGTCCACCAGATACCTCCTGGGGATGGCACCTTGTCAGAACCATGGCCGGGTGGAACCATGAGTGAGCAACGATAAAGCTTGGATGAATGGTGGGATGGTGTCGGGGCTTTCCAGTCTGATGCAGAATATTGGAGAGCACGTGCATCACATGAGGAACATATCCCAGGAAAAAGGAAAGGAGATGTCCCGGGGAAAGGGACCGGGAATGTTATAAGATTGGCAGTGGAACAAAATCCGTTAACTACTCAGGGAACCATTGGATATCGAACCTCAGCTGAGGGCTCCTCTATTCCTGACATTCTCCTGGTGAATGATCCTAGTTCTAGACAGAATGTCGTCATGGGACCAAGGCTTCGATCTGGAGTTATCAACACGAAGAACAACAAGTTGAAATCTCATAGGAAGGGTATTGATCTCTTGATGGACTGTCAATCGGGCCTGGAGGGTATTGCTGCCCTCTCCATCAAATCCCTTGTGGGTAAATTCACCTATGGGGTTATGAACCCTATGGAGATAGATCTGTGGGTTTCTACTAGTTGGGCTAAACTCATAGGATACAGACCTAAGATTTACATTATGAACAAAGGCTGGTATATTTTTTATTTCAGAATGGAGAGCCATACATATATTATCTTGGAGAAAACTTGGATAAAGGGGAACATAAGCCTAATGTTAAAAAGATGGCACATGGGTTTTGACCCAGTTACTGAGAGAGTTCGTTTCTGTCATCTCCAGGTTCTCCTTCCCGATTTTCCAATGGCTGTGTGGCATCAGGAGGGATTTATGGCTCTGGCAAACCATCTGGGTAGATTTCTCCACATTAATGATGGTACTCTCAATGGCATGGATTGTCGGGTCGGTTGAGTGTTTGTTGAAATTGATATGTCACTTGGCCTATATGAGTCACTAGAGATTGTTTGGTGGGATAGGAGGTATACCTAGCTATTGGACTATTGGGGTGTACCCTTCAGATGTTCCAAATGCAAGGTTGTGGGGCATCTTTGGAGGTATTGTCCATATACAAGCTCTAGTTCAGATCTGGACTCGGCTGATGATGCTCGGGCTTGGACCTTAGATAGTTCAACTGATTTGGATGGTGATGTTGAGGGCATTGAACTTACTAATACTACTGTCTCTGCTCCGTCTACTAGTATGGTCGATCCCTCATCTGTCATTGGTAAGTTGAACAAACTTGAACCCTCCTTTTCATCCACTTTAACTAAAGAAGATTTTGTTTTTCTATCGGGTTTGGATGGGAAGGGGGATCGTATCGGTGATGGTATAGTTGTTGGCCCTCCTACATTCTTTCTGGGTTTTCAGCATCTACCAGATAGCACTCCAGCTGCACTAAATATGAATGCCATTTCTTCACTGATTGAGGACCCTGTTGCTAGTATTGATCCTGTGTCTTCGAATATTGCAACGACTCCCCCACTTGGTGTTTCGATGGAGACTATTTCCCCTGTGTCCCCAGGGACTACTACACATTTCTCTCATGCTCGCACAAGTCCTGTTTCGGTCCCCAAGATTGATATGATACCGGTGTCATCATCTACACATATTGGGGCTATATTAGATGACACCAGGTTGGATGGGTCTGGTGATATCCGATTGGAGGGGAAGGCTCCATCTTTTGCTAGGATTGTTAAATTCAAGACTCCATTAGCCACATATATTGCAAATATCCCTACTGAGGGGGTTTCAGTGGATCTTCCTCCTCATCTGAGGGATGTGGACCCTGGCAAGGAATTAATTATTAAAGGTGTTAGGAAAGGGGGCATTGCCTAATTTTTCTCTGATAAAAACCAGGAGTGCGTGGAAAGGTAAAGTGCTTAAGGCTGATTCTCCTTCTCTCGAAATCTCCCTGGTCTCATCTTCTTCAAATGGTTCAATGGATTCAAAATGGGATCTTAGAGATATGAAGGCCCTAGCCAGGGTTAAAAGATGATCATTTTTATTCTAAATATTAGAGGGATTGGGGGCCCTCAGAAAATATTAGCCCTCAAAGCACTATTGGATTCCTTGAAACCGGACATGATATTTTTACAAGAGACTATGATGTCGGTGGAGAAGGCGAGATTATTCTTCAGTAGCATTAGGAAAGACTGGGCCATTTTTTCGTCGGATGCAGTGGGCTTATCTGGGGGCTTATTGTTGGCTTGCGACCCTAATTTTTTTCAGCTTTATACATATACTATGCATGTGGGGATTCTCCTGGAAGGTAACATTATGGGTTTTTCTGATATAATAAACTTTATAAATATCTACGGCCCATATACTGATCGCAAACTATTTTGGGATACTGCTAAAGCTGAGGGTCTTATGGACTGCAATGACCTTTTATTGGGAGGTGATTTAAATATCATAATGTCATCGGCTGAAACTTGGGGCAGATGTGCTCAAGCGGATTTCTTAAGTTCACATTTTCATGATTTCTTTGAAGATCTTGGGTTGATCGATATTCAGCCGGTTCCCTTAGTGCCTACCTGGTGCAATGGATGGCTTGTTGATCATAATATATCTAAACAGCTAGATAGATTTTTATTAGCGGATAATTTGTCCCAAAAATGGCAAAGTTATAGATCCTGGACTATTCTATCCTCACTCTCTGACCATCACCCAATACTGATGGAGGTGGATCTAAGGGTTGTCAAAACTCCTTATCCATTTAAATTTAATCATACTTTACTACATATTGAGGATTTCCGTAGACTGGTTTGCTATGAATGGAACAATTTTGACATTGAGGGGTCATCCTCGACTGCTCAACGTTTATTACAGAAATTAAGGCATTTAAAATTGGTGGTTAAAAAGTAGGAGATCACATGCAAGAAGTCTGATTCCAGGGAGATTGCTATCATAGAATCTCAAATTAATACACTAACTGATGCTCATCGAGGTGGCCCTCTGCCTAATGGGGCTAGTAAAATTTTGCTGGAGTTGGAGAGTAGGCACTTGGTGCTTCAAAACCTTGCTGAGGCATCTTGGCGGTTGAAGAGTAGGGCTGTATGGATCAGCTTGGGTGACAAAAATACTAAATTCTTCCAATGTTATGCAAACAATCGTCGTATCAGCAACACCATCTAGAGTTTGATGGATAGGTATGGGAAACCTATCTCGACACTTGAGGATCTGCAGAAGGAAGCTACTGTACATTTCAAAGAATATTATAGTGACCCTAGTACCACTTCAATGATTGAATAGATTGGAATTATGAAAGAATATCCTTGTATGTTTACAGAGCATGAAGGAAATTATATAATGCTTTATGTTACCTTATTGGAGATACAATCTGTTCTAAAGGGTTTTGCAAAAGATAAAAGTCTGGGTCCAGATGGCTGGACCACAGAACATTTCCTAGAATTATTTGACATTATGGGGCCCGATATTCTTGATATGGTGGAAGAATCACAATTACTGGGGAATGTGGATAGGGCAATTAATGCTACTTTTTTTACTCTCATTCCTAAGATCTCTAACCCATCTACATTTATAGATTTTTGTCCTATTTCTCTATGCAACCTGGTTTATAAGATCATCTCAAAGATCATTGCTTGTAGACTGAAGCCTATACTTTATAGGGGTCTTTCAATGGAGGAGTATGGTTTTCTAGATAATCCTCAGATCCTGGACGTGGTGGGGGTGGCTCAGGAGGCTATGCATAGCATAAAAACAAAAAAATTCAGGGTCTTATTATGCAGCTTGATCTCACGCGTGCCTATGATAATGTGAACTGGTCATTCCTTCGTTTAGCTTTGGTTCAAATCGGTATTCCATGGGATTCTATAAAATGGATATTCACTTGTATATCCTCAGTCAACTATTCTATACTGATAAATAGATGTCCTACATAATTCATTCATTGTTCAAGAGGCCTATGCCAGGGCTCAGCAGGTTGATACAGAAAGCTAAAGATGATATGTTGTTTTATGGCATTCGGGTATCTCCCCTATTCTCCATTACTCACTCTTTTTTTGTAGACGATGTTATGATTTTTGGTCTTGATGATGCACTAGAATGGAGTCATATTTGGCGTATATTGCTCCAATTTTGCAAATCCTCGGGCATGTTGATAAATGAAAAGAAATCAAAATTACTGAAACACAATCTGGAGGATTTGGGTTTACTTGAAATCACCTCTATTATTCTGCTCCCTGTTGAAGATTTGAATGATGGAACCTACTATCTAGGTTTTTTCTTAAAGCCTAATGGTCATAGATTGGAAGATTGGCGATGGCTTGTGAAAAAAATTGAGAAACGTATAATGCACTGGAAATGGCATTGGCTCTCCAGTGGTGGCCGACTGGTTCTTGCAAAATCTGTTCTGTAGAATTTGGGTGTTTATTGGTTTTCTCTTTGTAAAATCCCGAAATCCATCTTATCCAAGATTCGTGAATTGATCCACCAATTTATTTGGTCTAGAAATGGCCGTCAAAAGGTGCACTTGGTGGAATGGAGAATGTTGGCGAGGCCTTATGCATGGGGTGGTTGGACCTTAAAGAATATTTATACTTTCTCTAATGCACTACAGGCTAAAAGCATGTGGCATGCATTATCGATGGATTGCATTTGGGGAGACATTCTCGAGGACAAATATCATGGCAAACTTTCTACAATCCATTGGATCAGATATGGCCGTAAATCACCCAAGGGAGTTTCAAACATATGGGTCGGTTTGCTGGCAGCCTTTCCTATGGTTTCCGATTGGCTAGCATGGCTCCTGGGAGATGGCCATAACACCTTGGTTGGGGTCGATCCTATTGTATCTAGTCCTAAATCCTATATCCTATCACCTATGCTATTATCTCATCTCAATTGTCGGGGATATTTCAGTCTTTATCATATTCTAGTCTCAAACAGGGAGTCGTCTTCATTTAATTACTGGATTAGTGCATCGTAGTTGGGTCTATAAAGTTCATTGGAAGCTGAATGGGAGGCATACATTCTCGATTTATATCATGTTAACATCCAGATTAGGCTGGGGATCGATCAATTGTTGTGGTCATGGAGCACGGTGGATGGTTTTGTCACTGCCAATCTGGCTTATATGGCTTTATGTGCGCAATCGACTTGCTCTGCTCGGTGGTGGCATGTGCCTTTGTGGAGATGGTGCATACCACCGAGAGTTCGAATATTTATGTGGTTGTTGGTGGAGGAGAAAATACTGATTTGGTGCAACCTACAAAAGAGTGGATTTAGGGGTCCGGGTATATGCTCTCTCTGCTTTCAATCTCCTGAATCGTTATTTCATCTTTTTGTTATTGTGATGAACCTGCAATAATTAATTAATGCAAATACACGAGATATTAGAAATAATAGAACATAATCACTTTTATATTGATCACGAGCCACTTCGAGGGGGAAACCTCCTTTGAGCAAGCTCAATACAATTAACTTCACGATGCCTTCAATGACCTCAACACACACTTATATACTAAGTCTATGCCCAATACTATGAGTCAAAACCATGGGACATATAATACTACGGGACGACTTACAAAGCATATGCATCCAATACTATGGGTCAATACTATGGGCTAATATAAACTACGGATCAACAAATACTACGAGACGACTTACAAAGCATATGCGTCCAACAACAATATACTAACATACTAAAGAGAAGGGTTGACATAGGTTCCTAACATCCCCTCTCCCTTAAAAAAAGCTTTGTCCTCAAAGCTTTGGTTGGAGAAAGTGTTGCAGAATCTGAAGGAGTGGTTCCCCGGTAGCATCCTCGAGTTGCATTTCGGGCCATTGATGCCTTTGGAGTGTCAAGGAGGATTGCTTGGAAGATTGTAGATGAAGAAGAACCCTGTCAGCTGCGTGGAAAATGCGCTTAGAACGGTGCTGATCGGCTTGTTGTTTTAGGCGAATTCTGGCCATGTGAAGATTGTCCTGCAGAATGAGAAGAATCTGATCGCGGTTTCGAAGAACCGAGTCAATTTCTTGAACTGGGGAGCTGTATGGAAGAAGAACTGGTGGTGGTTTTCCATAGACTGCTTCATTTGGTGTCCTTTGAGATGTGGTATTGTGCCACCAGAGCGCTACTAGGAAATCCATAGAAATAGTTGGCCAAAGCTGTGTAGGGATGGGCAAGGGTTTGAGCAATCCCGAAAGGAGTGTCGTTTCACCCTTGTTGACTTGGAAAGTATCATTGTCAGCCACCATCTGTTGAATTGTCATTTTTAGTCCCTGCCAAAAGAAGTTACATTGTGCCTAGTCATACAATTTGCAGAACCCAGAGTGCCCTGTTGATGAAGAAGCATGGAGGTCATAGAAGAGATAGCCCCGTTGAACATATTGCAACCAATTTGGAACAAGTAGAGGAAGAGCTATAAGAGAAACTGGGTCATCAATTGTGCGAGAAGGAGCATCTTCCACCATATTGTCCTTAACCTCTTGTAAGTGATCACATAGGGATAACCCATGATTTGGATAACCCATTTCAGGTGTGTGGGGGAGGAGACCCATTGGTCCAGCAAATTTTCCAGACTCTGGAGATCAGTCTTGATGCAGAAATAATTCCCTAATAGGTATGGCTGGAACTTCTGTACTGCATGCAAAATAGCCATCATTTCCTGCTGAGAGGTAGATGTGGCTAAATTCTTACCGGAAAGGTCTCTTGAAGGCAGCAAGCACATTGGTTCAGCAAAGATACATGCATAGCTATCCAAGGAAGCAGTGGATACTATTGATGGGTGCATCTGAATGGAATTGAGCTGAGCGATGACACCATGTGAATTCTTCTTAAGGATTTTTTCTAGGCGATGTGAACTGATGATGCAGAGAGACCCTGGTTGTAAGCCCATAATTTTGTGTTGTACCCCATTGACTTTAAACTGCATCCAAAGTTCAACAAAATCCCATAAGATGGGGCCAAGTGTGTGTAACCATTGAATGCCTAAAACCACATCACATCCGCCTAAGGACAAGTCAAACATGTCAGAGCGTAGGCTATAATATTTCATAGAGATACGCACATTGTGACACTTCCCCTTGCAAGGTAAGTGTCAAGCACTCTATTTGCAGATAATTAATTATCAAACACACAGAGTATATGAAATTTATTGTCAACCCGAGAAAGTCTGTTTATTTCAAAGGAGAAGTGCACAATATATGCTTAAACACAAAACCATTAGAAGTGAATACTTTTACCTTCTATCTTCCATATTCATCCCAAGAATCTATGCAATCCCAAGTGCCTTCTAACTGCTGTACTACAATTCTTTTCTATTATGCATCAAGAAGAAATAGTATCAGATCTAATCAATGATTGCAAGAAGGAAATCTCAATTGCATTCTAAAATAATCACTTGTTTAATCTAACCAAGCTGGGAATCATAAAGCATGACCTGCACATTACTCTAGAGCTTTAATGAAAGAGATTGAAGCAACTGTTCTAAGAAACTGAATTGCAGAATATAAATCAATCAACACATAACAGGAAAGCTAAATTGTAAGAGCTCCTGGGATTACGTCTCAGCTGTAGGATGAACACGACAGTGTGAACAGAAATTGAAATATGTGAAGCAAACCTGACTCAGTCGACTGTTATTCTATACCATTCACCAATCTCACAGAAATATAATCTTCTACTGATAAATCCACACAATAAATATTGCTGCTGCGTACAAGAGAAAGACAAAGCATCACACAACAAGAAAGATGAAATCCTAAATTAACGCAGCAATCTCTGTGGAAGACGGGCCCAGTCTTCACACAGAGACGCTGGTTGAACAACGCTCTCTTTAACTCAGAAGTAACTCCTTATATTAACAGAAGAATGAGTACACAGTTTTGGCTTGGCTGCTAATACAAGATAAATTAATTGTTTGCTGTTCAACCCCTTGGTCGAGTCAATTCCCCATATTTATACATACAATTTGCAACATCTAAACCTATAATTGGGCAGCCATGAAGATCTCTGATCTTCAGGCGCCCTAAATAATCTAGTTGTTACAATGCGTGGCAGAACTGAAATATCCAAATATGAGAGAAGTATTAATTGTCCCAAGAGTGACGGTCCTTCCAGCTCACAGCTGGATTCGAGCAGCGACATACTTAAGATAGTTCTTCTGTTACAGCTGCCCTGCCACGACTGTGCCTTGATTAACGATTTGAGCCCCAAGGAACCTTCCACAAGCGATGAACGTTCCTTCATGACTTGTTCAGCTCCGATCTTCTTGCAGTCTATTGTCTTACTACCTTCATAAATCGCATCATGTTAGCACAGATTAAGAGATGCATAGCTTTAATCATCACAATCATAAGTATTAATACAATAAAACAATAATCGGCCATACCTTGGTAATTTGGGGAATAGATAAATACAATAAGTCGAATTGCCAAGGTAATTGGTGTAAGACAAGCTAAGGGAAGATGATAAATGATGGTCAAAAAGGGCCAATTCTGGGCTCAACATCTCCCCCCAACTATCCTGTTGCATGTCCTCATGCAACAACCTGCATCTGAATATTGCACTGAACTCTGTCCAGGAGAGTTGAAAAGAAATCCTCAATCTGAGTCCAACTCAATGACATCTCTAGGAGGTGAAAGCACTGGTTCTTGTGGGACAGTGTCTTCCAGCGCATCTAATCTTAACAAGGGAGTTGCTGGTTCTTGTGTAACAACAACATACCTTAAACCTTCTTCAGCAGCTGCCTTTATTGCTTTTGGAGATACTGGTTCTTGTGTAACAGTGTCTTCTTTGTCATTCTGCTGCTGAGACTGGATATCCTTTTCAAATTGCAGCTCCTCCTCCAAGATTTCAGTGTCACCTGAGCATGGTGTCTGTACCTGTTCATCATCACTCCATTGTGTATCAGGAATGATATCTACTCCCGGGTTATCTCCCAACTGCAATTCAGGGGTTCTTGCTGCAGTTTCCAAGGATGTTGGTTCTTGTGTAACAACATCCTGGCTTACCTTTTCATCCTTCTTTTGCTGCAGCTCCTCTTCTATGAGTTCTGTATCATGAGAGCTTTCTGGGGTCACCACCCAGAGTTCATCGTTAAATGCCAGAGTATCCTTTGTCCCAGCTTCTTCTCCTGTCTGCTCAGTCGGTTGGACGGTCATATTCAGGGTTGCTGGTTCTTGTGTTGCAGCATCCTGTTCCAACTTATCAATGTCCTGCCTTTCCGTTTCTTCCTCTAAAATTATTGTGTCCTGGGAACGTTCTGGGGTTACAGCACAAAATTCTTCACTATCCTCCAGAGTATCCCTTGGCTCCATGATCTCCGTGTCATGGGAACACTCTGGGGTCTCACTATATTCTTTTATAAGATCCAGAGCATTCTTCATCTCCCGTTCCTCTCCCATCTGTTCTATGATTTCCATGTTGTGGGAGCATTTTGGGGTTGCCATACATTCTTTATAAATTTCCAGGGCATCCTCCACTCCAAGTTCTTCTCCCATCCGTTCTATAATTTCTGCATCATGGGAAGTGGCAGCTGCAGCAAGGATGTTTAAAGGTGCTAGTTCTTGTGTGACAGCACCTTCTTTTTCCACTGCTTTCCCTTCTATGGCTACAGGCTGTTGTGCTGAATAGGTGCTAAGTGAAATTTTATGGCCTGCTTCCTCAAAGATTTCCCCACAGGTGGGGCAGAGTATTCGCTCATCCTTTTCCCCAGCTCCAGCAGAAGCTGATTCCTCCACTTGGTCTGCAGCCTCTATTAATGTGTACATTTTTCTTCCACCCTGCTTCCTGCAGATTTCCTTCCAAGTTTCCAGCTCCCTTCTAAGTGCTTGGAGGTCCTCTTTCAGCATTGCATTTTCGTACAAGAGTCCCTCAACTCCAGGCTCTTCCTCCACTGGCCTTTGTGGAGCATCCCTCGGTTTTGGTGTAAGGATTGGGGGTTCAACCTGTGTTTCTAAGGTTGCCCATTTTGTTCTAGCTGCCTCTGCTGCTGTGATTGATCGAGTTCGTTTCCTTCTGATTGGTGCCACTAAATCAAACTCATTGGTGGCCCTCTTCCTTTTCTGTGGCGTTTTCTTTTATGACTTTCCTTTTTGTAGTGTTTCTTCTCGTGGAGCTGGAATATAGGGGGGCAAAACTGAAGTTAAAGGAATATTTCCCTGCCCCCCATGCTGTTCTTCTTCAATCACAGCTCCTCCTCCTACCCACTCCGGTGAAGACTCGATTGTGACCAGCTCAATATCTTCTTCCATTGCTCTGGCTTCGTCATCTTCAGGTTCCATTGTCGCAGCATTTGATGCTGCTCCAATTTCACCTTCTGCTGTCGGAGCTGCCCTGTTATCTAGATTCTCCACGAGGGTTTCATCTACATTATCGCCTGATGGCTCTGTTTGTGCTTCCCCTCGCTCTCCTTCAAATGCAGTGTCATCCCCCACTGGTTCTGCTTGTGCTGGGGATTCATACACCTCTAATGGCTCTGCCTGTGCCTCGGGTTGTTCTTCCTCTGTGGTTTTACCAACCCCTGATGGTCCTGCCTGTGCCCCCTGTTGTTCTTCTTCCGTTTCATCCCTCCCTAATGGTCCTTCCTGTGCCCCCTGTTGTTCTTCTTCCATTTCATCCCTCCCCCCAACTTCGCTGGAGGAACTCCGGTCCTCCTGTTGTGGCGGAACCGGTAATTGCTGCAATGGGATGACCCTCAAGGGAACAGGTTGCTGTGGTCGGGTTATAAATTGTTCCCATGTTATGTGATGTTGGGCCAGGGTTCTTACAATAATTAACTTAATAAGGCCATGGTGGGTGAGGGAGGACAGTGGGTGCTTTGCAGACTGAACAAATGTTGCCATATGACGCAAGTCGTGCAATAGATAAAATGGAATATTCAACAAAATGCCATGACGGAGATGAGAAAGCAAAGGAAGTTCAGAATTGTACACAGTTTGGTATCTACCTTCGCAAGTTATGTATTTCTTGAGGAAGATAGCAACCTGGTCCCATGGCTGCGGCAGTGACTTCAATGCAATCCCTCTCCTGGATGCTTCAACTTGCTCCCCTGGAAGTAAAAATTCTTCCCGTGCAACCGTTGCAGGAACTCGACGGTTAAACCAAGGTTTTCCCACCATCGGGATAGCTGTAACCTCGGATATAATGACCTCCGAAACATCTATACACAGCCCCCACACCGTGGAGTGTGTTTTAGTAAGATTCAAGGCGAATTGCAGGGCTGCGTCCCGATCGAATCCGTCCAATCGTTCAAAGAACTCGACCCAGCCAGCAACTTGAAAAATGGCCAGAACCTGCAGATTCCGTCTAAGTTCCCGGGTATTGAAAGGTTCATGGCGAACTGGAATGCCCATGGTCCTGGCTGCAAGATGAAACTGTTTTTCGACAGAGTACAGGATCCCAGAATGGAAGTTGCAGCACAGAGAATGCACGAATCGTTGAGCGGAGACGTTGAGCGAATGAACTAATTCGGAAAGTTAAGCGCAGAGAAGAGTTTAAAATTTTCATGCCGAATTGGGGAAGGTGGCAGTTATTAGTATTACGTCGTACGAGGGAAAGGTTTAATCAGGTATAAATGGTGGTACGAGTGAAGGTACGGCCAATCTCGTTTAAATGATATCAATACTTAATCACGTGATAAATGAAAGCCATACCTCATAAAACTGTGCGTCGGAAGGCTGCGGAAACTGGTGGAGCATGGAGTTGGTGACGTCACGGAGCCGAACGCGTGCACAGTCAGACGTGGGATCATGATGACTCGGATAAGGCACTAATTTCCTTCGCCGGTAAAACACAAGGCGTCGCATCCTCCGGGTTAAAATGATGAGTTCGCCGGCAGGACTGGGATGAATCAGCATCATGATTAGCAGGTTGAACAATCCTTCTGTTAACACGGGAGTTACCACTGCAAGTTGCCAAAGAAATGATCACACGGCCGATGAAAAAGCTTGTTGCAGCTGGCGGGAAAGAAGTTACAGCCACCGGAAAAGAATTCACGGCAGCCGGAAAAAGATTTACGATATCTAGGAAAATTACGGCTGTCACGGGAAAGTTTTACGGCGGCGGGAAAAAAACTTACAGCTGGCGGGAAAAGATTTTACGACTATGGGAAATATGTCGCAGCCGCTGGAAAGAAATGGCAGCTACGTGGAAATGATGTGGAAGTGACTTGGTCAATGAGGTGGCAGCCGCCGAGAAATAAGGTGGCAGCCGTCAGGAAATGATGTGGCGGCTGTGGGAAAAAGATGTTGCAGCCGCCGAAGTTACAGCCGCCGAAATTGCAGCTGCCGGAGTTGCAGCTGTCGGAAAAGATTTGACGGCGGACGAAAAAAGGACATTACAGCTACCGGGAAGTGAAATGGCCGTGGCTGGTAAATGGAGTGGCAGCTGCGGAAAATGAGATGGCAATAGCTGGTGAATGAGGTGGCAACCATGGGGACGATGAGGTGGCAGCCGCGGAAACTGGAGTTGCAGCCGCTGATGTTGCAGCCACCGATGTTGCAGCCGCCGATGTTGCAGCCGCTAATGTTGCAGCCACAAATGTTGCAGCTGCCGAAATTGCAGCTGTCGGAAAAGATTGACGGCTGACGGAAAAAGGGCATTATGGCTACCGGGAAATGGAGAATATGGTTGCCGAAAAAGGATAAACAGCTGCCGGACAATATGTTGCAGCTGCCGGAAAATATGTTGCAGCTACCGGAAAATATGTTGCAGCTGCCGATTTTTTTTTTTTTTTTTTTTTTTTTTTTTAAACACAAGGACAGCACAGGGAGATTTTCATTACGGGCCCAAACTGATCGTTCTCCTGGCGCTTCCCTGAAATTTTTTTTTTTAACAGACGACAACAAGCAAAGAGATCAAATGCAAAGAGAAAGAAAACGACAACTAAACGCTACAGCAAGAATTTATTTATGTACAGCAAATATAATTTTCAGTTTAAGATTTGGCAAAGGTAGAGAAATGTTCCTGCTCTGGTGCCAATTGATAGTTTGGATCAACAACAATCTGTGAAATGAATGCATCTTTCGAAATGGGCTTCCGATACAATCGCAATCTGTGGCCATTAGCAAGTAATGGTATACGGTTTTCATCAATGGTGACCAGGCGAACAGTGCCGTTGTCAAATACCCTGTCAACCAAGTATGGACCCAACCATCTTGTGCGTAATTTCCCTTTAAAATCCTTCTTGAATATGGAGTCGTATAATAGTGCCCAGTCTCCTTCACGGAAGATTTTCTTTTTGATGAATCGGTCATGCCAATTAGATCTCTGTTGCTGAAGCAGCACAGTCTGATCTACTGCAGCTAACCGCTTCTCATCCAATTCATTTAATTGATTCAATCTTATTCTCTGGGCTTCTGTTACATCCAGGTTCATTTCAATGGCGATTTTCAAGGTCTTGATCTCAAATTCAATTGGAAAGATGGCACTCTTTCCATACACCAGATCATAGGGAGAAAAGCCCGTGGTGTTGCGCCAAGTCGTACGATATGCCCACAGTGCTTCTGGAAGTCTGTCAGCCCAATCCCTTCGATGGCTTTTAACTGTTTTAGTAAGGATTGCTTCGATAACTTTATTAGTGCTTTCCACCTGACCATTGGCCTGGGGGTGATAAGGTGAAGCTATCTTGTGCTGCACATGATACTTTCGGAGCAAGGATTCAAATTGGTGTGAAATAAATTGTGGTCCCCCATCGGTAACTACTTCCTTTGGTACCCCAAAACGGGTAAAAACTTCACTGTACAGGAAATCAATCACCGCCTGGTCATTTGCCTTAGCCAAAGCTACAGCTTCTACCCACTTAGTCATGTAATCTGTACACACCAGGATGTAAACCTTCTGTTTGGAAGGAGGGTTGATAGGACCAACAAAGTCCAATGCCCATCTATCAAACGGTTCTAGTACCACTTGGGGCTGTAAAGGCATCTGATCTGTCTTATTAGGTTGGCCCATCCTTTGGCAGCTGTCACAGGACTGAACATATCTTTTAGCATCTCTGAACAGTGTCGGCCAATAATAGCCCATCCGCAACGCCTTATGCCCTGTTCTTTTGTCTGCAAAGTGTCCTCCGCAAGGTTCATCGTGACAGGCCTTCAGTATATGAAAGATCTCATCTTCCCTTACACATCTTCTAATTTCAAGATCAGGTCCTGTGTAAAAGAGATGGCCTTTGAGCCAACAATACCTGGCACTTTGCTGAATAATTTTTCTTTTCTCTCGTTTAGACATATGTGGCGGAAGCTTCCCTGCAACCAAATAATTAGCAACGTCTGCATACCAGGGTGAATGAGCTGAGAGTGCAAATAAATGTTCATCCGGGAAAGCATCCTCAACAGGTGAACTGTCATCACTGTTAGTAAATCGTGATAAAAAATCAGCAACAACATTTTCTTTTCCAGGTTTATCTATAATAGTAATATCAAATTCCTGTAATAATAAAAGCCACCTAGTTACTCTGGCATTAGTGACAGGTTTATTCATTAAATACTTAATGGCAGAGTGGTCAGTATGCACAAATGTAGGATACCCAGTAATGTAATGCCGAAACTTATTAATAGAATAAACAATAGCAAGGAATTCTTTTTCAGTAACAGTATAATTTAGTTCAGCAGGGGCTAAGTTTTTACTAACATAATAAATAGCATAAGGTACTTGACCATCCTGCTGTCCTAGTACTGCTCCAATGGCGGTATCAGAAGCATCTGAAGAAATGTGGAAAGGTATGGTCCAATTAGGTCCCCTTAAAATAGGGGTTGTGGACAGTTTCTCTTTAAGCTCATCAAATGCTGTCTGGCATGCTGTACTCCATACAAACTGTGCGTCCTTCATTAACAATGAAAACAAAGGGGAAGCAAGTTTGGAGAAGTTTTCTATGAATCTCCTGTAATACCCAGCATGTCCCAGAAAACTTCGCACCTCTTTCTGAGTTGAAGGGGTTGGTATATTCTTTATCACCTTAATTTTTGAAGGATCCACTTGAATACCGTCAGTAGAGATGAAATGTCCTAATACCACCCCCTCACTCATCATCATGTGGCATTTTTCAGTGCTTAGTGAGAGGCGAGCCTGTTCACAGCGAATTAAAACTTTCTTCAAATTTTCCAGTGCTTCCTCAAAATCCCTGCCATAAGGAGTAAAATCATCCATAAAAACTTCCATGCTATCATTAACCAATTCAGAAAATATGCCAATCACAGCTTTTTGGAACGTTGCAGGTGCATTGCACAATCCAAAAGGAAGCACCCTGTAGGCGAACGTTCCCCAAGGGCAAGTGAAGGTGGTCTTATCCTGATCCTCTGGAGCAATCTGAATTTGATTGTACCCACTGAACCCATCCAGGAAGGAGAAGAACTTATTCCCAGATAGGGTATCAAGTACCTGGTCAATAAAGGGCAGAGGAAAATGATCCTTTTGTGTAGCTTTGTTCAGCTCCCTATAATCGACACAGACTCTCCATTTACCATTTTTCTTGGGTACAATTACAAGTGGGGAAACCCACTCACTATCTGAGATAGGGTAGATGAATCCTGCTTCCAAGAGTTTCTGGATTTCTTCCTTCACGATATCCCTCAGATTGGGGTTCATGCGTCGTTGGGGTTGACATACAGGCCGGGAGTCGTTTTTAATATAAATATGATGAGTGCACAGACTAGAAGGAATACCCTTCATGTCTGTATACTCCCAGGCGAATGCCCCCTTACCTTCCTTCAAGATATTGGTTAGGCGCTTTTGTTCTTCTGAGGAGAGACCAGGATTGATGTTCAAAGTTTTTCCAGGCTCTACCTCAATAGGAATGCTTTTCGAGTTTCTCAAAACTGGGATTATGCTTGTGTCATTAACTAGTGCTTCCTCCGTAAGTTGTTCTTGTTCTTCTTTACCGAGGGTACTGTTCAGGAGTTGATAAAATTCCTTGTCTACTGAAGCAGGTTCGCTAATGAAATTATTAATGGCATCGTCTTCTATTTCGTTTTTGAAGGTTAGTGCTTTCCCTATTGTTAGTAATGGCTGAACATCTTCCTCCTCTTCCTGTTCTATCCAAAGGGAAGTTTCAGCTTCTAGACTCGGCCGTGCTGGAGGGTACAGGGTGAGGTTTTTGGTTTCCATACCATCAGATATAGTCATAGATCCTGATCGACAGCTGATGCAAGCATCAGCTGTAGCCAACCAGGGCCTCCCCAAGATCAATGGGTGTCCCCCCAGCTGTGATTTCGGTTGTAATACCAGAAAGTCGGCAGGGTATTCCCATGAGTCTACTGAAATAACAAGGTCGTCCAAAATCCCTTCGGGTCTGATGGTGGATCTGTCTGCCAATTCTAAGATAGTAGGGGTCGGTCTAATATTGGTGAATCCGAGCTTCTTTACAGTCTCCATCGTTATAACATTGATCGCAGCTCCTAAATCTACTAGTACGTTGGGTATCTGCGTTTGTCCTATGTGTACAGTGACAGTAGGATTGCCGGGATCCTCATACTTGGTTATAGGGGTTTTTCCAGTCATTAAAGCGGATAAATTCCCTATAACATGAACAGTAGGAGGATCTCTGGGTTTCCTTCCCGGTCTTTTAGTGCACAGGTCCCGAACAGTTCTAGCATAAATAGGTACATCTTGAAGGGCTTGTAAAAGGGGAATCTTAACATAAAGGTTCTTCAATTCTCCTAGGAGATTGAACTGAGGTTGCCCCCCTCTTTGTGGCAGCATCAATCTCTCAGGGTAAGGTGGTTTCCTTACCAACTGGGTAGGCTGCGTGTTATCCACTTCATCGTTTAATGTTTCAGCCCTCCCATCTGAGGGATGCTCAGCACCTTCAGTGATAGGAACCGAATCAAATGGATGCTGGGAACTCTCTCCTTTGTCATACATAGTTGGTGGAATATTTTCTGAAGTTACACGTTCTACTATCTTTCCAGACCGTAAGCGAATATCATTACAAGGTACAGGGGAGAGAGACTAGGCCGGCATATTGAGAGCTTCCAATTGCTGGACTGTTTTATTATTTGGGTTAGGGTTAGGTTGGGCAGGCAGCTGAGGCCGTATTGGTATGTTAGGCACAGGATTATTTTGCAGCTGCAGCTGCGACTGCTGAGGTGGGTATTGAGGATATTGATGAAATTGAGGATATGGAGGATACGGTAACTGTTGAGGTGGAGGTGGTTGAGGAAACTGGTTCCCAGGATGGAAGTTCCTCCATCCAGGAGACCATGAAGTAGGTTGGTGTGGAGGCTTTGTCCAAGGACTCCATGAATTATAACCTTGCATCGCAGGTTGAGGGGAATTCCACTGAGCATAATTTGAAGGGAATTGTGTATTCACGTTTTGCATATTAGTATTCCAATTATTCAAATTATTCAAAAATGGAAATGAATCGGGAGACATACCTTGATTCCGGGGTTGCCAGGGTTTCTTCTGTGCAATGAAGTAGGCTGAATCCACCTCTGGAGTTGATGCCTGCAGAACAGCCTTCACTTGGGGCAACGTGGGGCATTCTTTCATATCATGGTTCAGCTCGCACAGCTGACACACTTGTACTTTGTCAAGAGGGCATTCTTTCAGTGGATGAGTCTTTCTACATCGGGGACAAAACACACCTAGTGTGAGATCCTCCACTGCCTGTCTTTGCTTGGCCTTCAAGACGTCAATCTCTGAAGAGATAGAGCTCATCATTTCTGTTTTAAAATTTTCAAGAAGATTGCCTATCTCTGCCCGGGTAGCTCCCCCATTGGATGACTTCTGAGTTCTGTCAAAGACATCACGTTCCAGCTTATCTCGTTTATTCTGCTTATTATGCCTAGAAGATCCCCTGGAATATCTCTTACATAATTCCACAATTGTCTCAAAGGGTTCTTTAGAGATATCTCCCTTTCCTAATAAATTTAGCATGTCTAAACAATCGTCCCTGATTCCTCGAAGCAGGATTATCTTAAGCACATCTAGTCCCATGTTCGTCTGCCCAGCTCTCTGCACATTGTACAGCAACCTCTCTACAAAATCCTCCAAGCTTTCATCCTCCTTCTGTACCATCTTGAATAACTCCTCCCTTTTGTCCCTGGTGTTGCAATATTCTTGATATTTTTCCAGGAACACTTGCTTCATCTTGTTCCAATTAGAAACAATTCCTCCCCCAAGGCTCATGAACCAACGTAATGCATTGTCCTTCAGGGTGGCAGGAAAAATCTTCAACTTTTGAGCATCTGAGACATAATCATAGCTGCGACAGAGGATATCGAATTCAAACAGGAATTCATCTGGATATTCTGCCGCCCTGCCATGGAAGCGGGGTAACACCGACGGTGAGATGTTTTTCATAGGAGCTGTCACCTCTAGCTGCTATATTGGGAATTGCAACGTAGCCATAGTTTCTGGCGGGGAATCATCTTCATGATGGTATTGTACCACTGCTTCTTCCTCTTCGTTCTGATGTCTGTTATTCATCTTTTCTTCTGTATCTTCCCCTTCGTTTGTTCCTTTATCCCTTACCTCAGTTGTAGAAGCTGCGTATTCTTCGGATGTAACAGCTGCGTATTCTTCAGATGTAACAGCTACGTATTCTTCAGATGTAACAGCTGCGTATTCTTCAATCGCAACGGCTGAATTAGCCGTTCCTTCTTTAGCAGGAGCATATGCAGGAATCACAGCTGCTCCTGTATCTTCCACTGTAGATCCTGATGCTGGCGCTCCAGGATCAGCAGGGCCTCTTTTGATAGGAGTCTCCCATTGACGAGATCTGACAGCTGAATCCGTTTTGTCAACAAGGTCGTCGATGAATGTTCTTCTACCCAGCGGTGGACCTCGACCACGACCCGAACCACCTGCACTGTTAGTAATTTGTGGGGTTTTGGGGGTTGGGAGGTGATCGCGTTTTACCCTCCTCATATTCATGCGAAGCAGATAATTTCAAAAACAACCAAAAAGACTGACTAAAAGCAATTATCAAATACAACTAATGACTAGTGTTTAATTTTCATCCTTCCCCGGCAACGGCGCCAAAATGTCAAGCACTCTATTTGCAGATAATTAATTATCAAACACACAGAGTATATGAAATTTATTGTCAACCCGAGAAAGTCTGTTTATTTCAAAGGAGAAGTGCACAATATATGCTTAAACACAAAACCATTAGAAGTGAATACTTTTACCTTCTATCTTCCATATTCATCCCAAGAATCTATGCAATCCCAAGTGCCTTCTAACTGCTGTACTACAATTCTTTTCTATTATGCATCAAGAAGAAATAGTATCAGATCTAATCAACGATTGCAAGAAGGAAATCTCAATTGCATTCTAAAATAATCACTTGTTTAATCTAACCAAGCTGGGAATCATAAAGCATGACCTGCACATTACTCTATAACTTTAATGAAAGAGATTGAAGCAACTGTTCTAAGAAACTGAATTGCAGAATATAAATCAATCAACACATAACAGGAAAGCTAAATTGTAAGAGCTCCTGGGATTACGTCTCAGCTGTAGGATGAACACGGCAGTGTGAACAGAAATTGAAATATGTGAAGCAAACCTGACTCAGTCGACTGTTATTCTATACCATTCACCAATCTCACAGAAATATAATCTTCTACTGATAAATCCACACAATAAATATTGCTGCTGCGTACAAGAGAAAGACAAAGCATCACACAACAAGAAAGATGAAATCCTAAATTAACGCAGCAATCTCTGTGGAAGACGGGCCCAGTCTTCACACAGAGACGCTGGTTGAACAACGCTCTCTTTAACTCAGAAGTAACTCCTTATATTAACAGAAGAATGAGTACACAGTTTTGGCTTGGCTGCTAATACAAGATAAATTAATTGTTTGCTGTTCAACCCCTTGGTCGAGGCAATTCCCCATATTTATACATACAATTTGCAACATCTAAACCTATAATTGGGCAGCCATGAAGATCTCTGATCTTCAGGCGCCCTAAATAATCTAGCTGTTACAATGCGTGGTAGAACTGAAATATCCAAATATGAGAGAAGTATTAATTGTCCCAAGAGTGACGGTCCTTCCAGCTCACAGCTGGATTCGAGCAGCGACATACTTAAGATAGTTCTTCTGTTACAGCTGCCCTGCCACGACTGTGCCTTGATTAACGATTTGAGCCCCAAGGAACCTTCCACAAGCGATGAACGTTCCTTCATGACTTGTTCAGCTCCGATCTTCCTGCAGTCTATTGTCTTACTACCTTCATAAATCGCATCATGTTAGCACAGATTAAGAGATGCACAGCTTTAATCATCACAATCATAAGTATTAATACAATAAAACAATAATCGGCCATACCTTGGTAATTTGGGGAATAGATAAAGACAATAAGTCAAATTGCCAAGGTAATTGGTGTAATACAAGGTAAGGGAAGATGATAAATGATGGTCAAAAAGGGCCAATTCTGGGCTCAACAGTAAGGTGCCCCCATTAGCAACCATGACTTCAAAGTTGGAGCAAGGATGGACAAAACAATCAGCCTGTTTGGCAATCCAAAGGTCAATGAAGTTATGAGTGCTACCAGAATCAATGAGTATGGTAAGAGGAAGCTTCTTGAAGTATCCCCTGACCCGCATTGTTTGTGGGGTGGTGACACTGGTTAGAGCATGGAGAGAGATCTCGGGTGGGTCATCCTGAGATGGGGTGTCAACAAGCGGGTGTTGAATGTCGACCTGATCATCTATTGTATCTGTAGATTCTTCACCAAGTTCTAAGGCAGGCGGACAATCCACATCCAAGAGATAGAGCTTTTGTTGAACACATCTATGTCCCCGAGTGATTTTCTCATCACAATTATAGCAAATCCCTTTTTCTCGGCGTGCCTGCATTTCTATTTCAGACAAATGGTTGATAGGAGTTGGTTGAGGAGAAGGCGTGATGGGAGGTCATTGGGAACCCATATTTCTGAAGGGAACAAAGGTGGGTTTGGAGCGTTGTTGAGCTGCGATCTTGTCCTCAGCTAGCTTAGCCAACCCCAGGACTTCCATCATTGTTTTCGGACAAAACATTTTGACCTCTGAGCAGATTTCATCCTTGAGACCACTGATAAAACAACTCCTGTAGAATTCATCGGACAATCCTTCTGTGTGATTGGCTAGTTTCTCAAATTTCATCTGATGCTCTCTCACTGTGCCAGTTTGGTGAAGTTTAGTGAGTGCTCCTGTGAAGTCGTCAAAAGAACTAGGACCAAATCGTGACAAAAGGAGTTGGCAAAAATCTATCCAGTTTGGCTCGGGATGAGCTTTGATGTACCAACGGTACCATTGAAGGGCTTCCTGTTCCAAATGAAAGGATGCAAGTGGAACTTTCTAAACATCAAAAGTATTACGCAGACTGAAATATTGTTCTGCTCGATATATCCATCCAGTCTGATCAGTACCATTGAAGCGAGGAAAATCAAGCTTCGGCCCACGAAAATTGCTGGAAGAAGAGAACCCGGTGGTTGCAAAAGATTCTGGCTGTCTGGTATTGTTCATGGCTGAATGCTGAAGATGGAGGCTGAGAAATTTTTCATCAAGATATTGGAGTTTGGTTTGGATGGCTGCAAGTGCTTCCTCCATGGTGTGTGCTCCTACACGGGTGACAACCATAACCAATTTTTTTTTTTGGTGGAATGGATAGAAAAACACAAACATAAGCTGATTTAGTAAAGGGAAATTTGGATTGGGGAAACAATCGGATGGGAATTGGGGTTTGACTAGATTTTGGACGCTGTCAAAAGGACAAGAAGGCAAAATTTGGTAGAGAGGCACAAAGAAGCAGAATGTAGAAAGGAGATCTGTGGTAAAATTTGAAGGTGATTGGGTGAAATCTAAGGAAGTTATGGAAAACCCTAAAAATAGACAAATGTGGGATTTTGGGCTTTGGGAAGGGGAATTGGGGATAGGGTCCTCAAGAATGAAAGATGCAGAATGGGATGACAGGGGTTCCCCAAAAATTTCAAGGGAAACAGAGTGAAAACAAGGGAGATATGGAGAAAAAACTGAATTTTATACTTTTTTTTTCTTTTTCAGAAATGGATCGGCAACAGCGAGACCGAAGGGATCCGCAACAGATGGATCTGCAATGGTGTAGAAGGGATCGAAAACGGCTGGATCTGAAATGGCGACTGGATCTCGAACGACTTTCAGAATAGATCTGAAATGGCTGGATCTGGAGCGGATGTGATCGGCAATAGTTCAATTGAAAATAGATATGGACCCCAGGTATGTACGGCTTGCTAACAGTTCAGGTGTTTCACTTGGCCACCAATGCTGTCTAACAGCTTGCGTATTGGGGCAGTACCCCTCACTCCACGGCTCAGGTAAAACTGATAACCGCTTTGCCACAAATGACAGCTCTTGGTTTACCTCACGTGTGGGAACTAGTCAATCAGGTAGGGGTCGTTGCCCTTTTCGCTTGCAGGTCCTCTCAATGGGCCAACTACTTTGGGGTTCCTGTGGTAATCCTCACAATGAGTTTTAGGGATTATGCCCAAGTACTTCCCATAGTTAAGCAGATAGGGATTATTCCCAAATCCGAAGCTGCAACAGATGCGAAAAAAAAAATTTGGTAGAAATTCCACCCAACGAGCCCAAGAAAGTGCTATGATACTAGATGTGATGAACATGCAATAATTAATTAATGCAAATACACGAGATATCAGAAATAACAGAACAAAATCACTTTTATATTGATCATGGGCCACTTCGAGGGGGCAACCTCCTTTGAGCAAGCTCAATACAATTAACTTCACGATGCCTTCAATGACCTCAACACACACTTATATACTAAGTCTATGCCCAATACTATGAGTCAAAACCATGGGACATATAATACTACGGGACGACTTACAAATCATATGCGTCCAATACTATGGGCTAATATAAACTACGGATCAACAAATACTATGGGACGACTTACAAAGCATATGCGTCCAACAACAATATACTAACATACTAAAGAGAAGGGTTGACATAGGTTCCTAACAGTTATGTGCCCATTTACTGAACATGTTTGTAAAATTCTGGGTTATCCATTTGCTAGGATCAAGTTTGATCATGACATATCCATTCAGTCATGGTTCCAATGTATTTACAAACAAAACAATCAATTGGTCCCGAATGCATCTTATTATCCCGTTCAATCTAGAAAATGAGGAACCTGGTTATTTTTGAAAATAAATATTCGGAGATTAGCAAAGTTGCATATGATGTCCATTCGCAGTCTATTGAATATGGATGCTCTATGAATATGACCTCGTCGACCACTATTCATAACCATGGGTCTCCCAATCTACTCTGTACGGGAAATGGGGCCAGGTTTGATGGTGCAGCCCTGAGATCATCAGATCACTGTGGTGCTGGAGCCTTCATTGAACTATATAATGGGGATATGATTAAACTATGGTTACATGGTGGTGATGGCACCAATATGAAAGGGGAACTTGTGTCTTTATGGCTTGTTTTACATTTTTCCGTTAAGGCCAATATTCATCTGGAGCAGATTGAGGGTAATTCGATGATCATTGTAAACTGGGCAAACTCTATTGCGGCCATTAGTGCTTTGGCACTCTCTTCTTGGCTAGACCAAATGATGTTACTTCTCCGCCATTTCCCATTGAATTCTATTGTCCACATATATCATGAACATAATAATATGGCCGATTCACTTTCTCGGCGTGGTCTTGAGGCGATGGCTAGCAAGATTTATTATGAGATCCTGGAGGGTTCCCTACCTCCATCTAGGGGCTTCTAGAACATTTTTGTTGTTTACTTTTATGACTTGTTATTTTTGGCAGCTCTAGCCTTTGGTAGATTAGTTGTCTACTTCTCTTTTTCTACTGGTTTATATTTACATTTTGGATCTATTGTTTGGTATTAAACTCTCTGGTGGATTGGAATATCCCGGTCCCATCATTCTCTTGGCTTGGGAACTGTCTTGGGAGACCTGGAATGGTCTTAGTATTTGGTGGCTCATGATGGATGTAATGCTCGACACTCTTATGATCACTGCACTTCATATACTTATCAATAAAGTATAGATTTTTCTTGTGAAAAAAAAGCAAAAAAAGGGAATGAAATTAGAAAAACCTAGGAAACCTGCCCTCTTTACCTATTAAATTAGATATTTGAACTTTTCATTAATTTTGCATTTTACATTTTCAATGATATGTTGAAAATTTAAAACAATAACTCTGTATAGTCTTAAACATGCAAATCATTAAATGATGTTTCATATTTAAAATCGAAAATTGTTTTTTTTAAAGCTACAGAGAGAATTAATTTATATTAAAATAGAAACAAATATGACAGGCACAAGATAGTCAAGAGGTCTGAGAACCCTATTTGGCTTCTCATAGAACCAAAAACTCAAACTAGGGTCATTGGAAACCTACCATACATAGAATGATAGACTTGGCTCACCAAGAAGTACTATCCATACATGAAGTTACAAAAGATTGCCAGTAAAGCTAAACTAAGACTATTACAAAATTGTAAGCCTGAAACTGCTTTTTGCTTGAGCATTGACCCTTAGACAAAATTGTTTACAGAACCAAAAACAAAATTCCATTCAACGTTCTCTGTGTAGAAGTTAGTGACAAATAGCCAGAGAAAAGAAACAAGAAAATTACTTGGAATTGCAGGTGGTGTCTACATCCTCCGGATTCTCCTCTAGAATAGGGACCTGTAGTCCTCAGAGCTTGAAGAGTTGTTTGTGGCAACCTTAGTAGGCAGTGCCTTTGTTTTCCTGAAGGAGGCGGTGTTCAAAGGACTGGTGTGCTCCACATGTTTGCACTTATGGCCACTGGTGGACACCACATTAGTGTTATCTTCTAGCCATTTAGGATTCTTAGCAAGCTGATTACCAATGCAGTCGGTTGACTTGGATACCTAGGAAGTAGCCGGAGAAGAGAAAGAATGCATAGCTGGAGCCGGGGAAGGGGAAGGAGGGGGATTATTCCCTTGAAGAGGCTTCTGAGTGTGCAGAAGATATGTGCAAGCAAATTCTTCACCATCCAACAGTGCCTACGCCTAACCCGAGTCCTTTGATTGACCATATGTTGTAGCACCAATTCCTCCTTCCAATCGTCCAACATAATTCTCAGATACGTGCCCAAGAATAGAACTCTCATAGCCATTAGCGTTGGCCCATCCTCAACCACGATTACCCAAGTTAGTAAGATAAATGATAAAATCTTTAAATTTTTAATAATAAAATCCCCAGCTAGGCTTAGAGTATTTCACTAATTTTTGGTAAAAATAATTGCAATTGCTGTAATGGTAGTCTTTATTGCAAATTTTGTGTTTTCAGTGTGTTGTAATGTTGAAATGGTAGTCTTTTTGGTAGTATATTGCAACTATTTTCGCCGAGAAAATTGAAGTACTCTTTTTTTATTTAAAAAAATAGTACTTGACTTTTCTCGATGAAAATAATTGCAATATACTGTAATGCTAGTCTTTATTGCAAATTTTGTGCTTTATAGTCTGACCTGTTGAGCTTTTTACAATGAACAAGATAAATTAAAAAAATAAAAACTTCTTATTTATTAAGTTTTTATAAAAATACTAAGCCATCCTATCAATTTGTCTAAAAGCTCAATATTACAGTGTATTAGTGTGCGATTTGATATTAAATTGTATTGCGACTATCTTCGTCTGTAATTCTGAATTTTATTATTTTTATTTAAGCAAACTAATTGATGCTTGAAATGTGTTTTCCAATTGGTGATGGTAACTTTGTGCATAATGATTATGCATGGATCGCCCTACAAAAAGAAAGAAAGAAATAGAAAGAAAACATAACACAAACGAAATAGAAAGAAAACATAACACAAACGTTGCTGAACTATCTATTGAATTAAGCCAGCAATAATACGATACGGCAGAGCTCGAATGGTATAGAGAGCATTATGAGAAGAAAGGTTTATTTTATTATAAATCGTTGAAGACATATAGGGATGTTGATGCTAACTCTCATAGGGAAAGGCTGGCCCTCTTCTGGGATGATATTACGGAAAAGTGGCAAAGGCGAGAGTTGCCATCTAATTTCCCACACAGATGATTTTGAGTCATAATAGTTTTTTTACATAAATAAAAAATGTCCTCTTATCAGTTAATAGTTTTTTACATAAATAAAAATGTCCTCTTATCAATTTTTACAGTTTATTGTATTGAATAATATCAACTTCAATAGAACTTTTGGGTTGTACATTTTAAAATCAAATTCGTATAGCAAATAATAAGTTTAAGAAGATATGAAAGTTTTAGAAACTATTCTAAATGGCATTAATGTATTTTATTATTTATTATTATATAGACAATGTTCACATAACATAACATGTTTAGAAAGGATAAGTTGGATGCCAAACAAATACACATGTATCTATTATATAATTAATTAATAATAATTATGTTAGTAAAATGGGTTTTTAATTTTATGTTCACCTCATTAATAGGAAGATTATGATATTTCAAGTTTGAAATGTTAGTCATTTTTTATCAAAGAAAACTTAATGGGACTCCTCCAACTTCGATTTAATTTATGCTCTTCTTATTGAAAAAATATTTCGATTGGATGCTTTAATTGATTGAGGTAACCGCTGAAACTCATAAAGTGACTTTCCATTTAAAAGAGATAGAAAATAAGTATATATTAACCTTATCACATTCAAGTTGAGCAAATAATCAACATATAGTGCAAGATAACTTATTCTGTAATGAAAACCCTTACAACATTAAAGGTATAGACTAGTAAACTCTAAGTCAATTATTCTTCATAAGTTTTTTCATAGTGCCAAAGGATATGATATTATGACTTACAAAGAGTACGATATGATATTATGACTGCACTTTCACATTAAGACCGAGTTAATACCAACATATAGAGGAGAATATGTTCCCTTATAAAAACTCTTACCCATGTGTAGACTAGAAACTCTAAACAAGCATAGATCCATCTCAAACCCGGATCTATCAAGCACCGAGAGGGATCTAATTTCTTGAGGTGTAATTGCTTGATAGATCTGTGTTTAAGATTGATTTATGCTTTTTAATTTTTTTATTTTATAAGCCAACATGGATTTTTTAATAACTTTTTATTTGGTTTTAATTTTTATTTTACGACTCTACTTTTTATTTGGTTTTAATTTTTTTATTTTACGAGTCTATTTTTTATTTGTTTTTTATTTATTTAAAAAGCCGACGTGATTATTTTAATTATTTTTTATTTTGTTAGGAACGTGACAACATCTCTACCATACTAGGCTATAAAGCACCTCGCTACTCTCGGTGCAATCAATTCATTTTCATTATTTTCTTCATAATGCCAATGGATATGATCTTATGACTTGCAAAGGATATGATATTATAACTTGCAATTGTGTTGAAAGGGTTGTTGCTTACCTCAATATAATTTGTTTAAGTAAAAAATGTGGAAAGGTAATGGTGCTCCTTCCATAGGTATTACCACAAGATGAACATGGTGTTTGAGTCTTGCAACTTCAATGAAGTTGTCACTATGGGTATGGCGGGTCATTGTGAACAACAAATGTGGGTCTTACTTATTCTCATGCATATTCTTCCATGCCCATCTATGTTCTCCATATGTGGGGATATTCTCTATTAAATTTATTTGATATTTTCTATTTGAATATAACTTTATTGTGAAATTTGTAATTTTTAATATAATATACTTAATTAAAATAAAATAAATCAACTTAGATATTTCTTTTTAATAAATTTTAAAATTGTTCTTCATATCATATAAAATGATGGGAGATGGTTTGTTTTGTATTTTTCTTGGAAGTACTTAGATTTCAAATTTCAATGAATTATAAGTGACAATATTGTATGGAGGAACATGTAACACAAATAATATTACAGTTTGAGTTGGACTACAATGTTGATTGAACATTTTAAACAAGAGATAACTTATTTACTAATTTAGAATAACCAATATTCTAAAAACATCACTGATATTTAATGTCAATTTATTGTAAAATAAATTTCTTTGCAAATATTTTTTTCAAAACATACTATTTTATCCCATAATTGTAAAAACAATTAAAAAATATCAATGTTATGAAAATTAAATTATATGGTTTTCCTCTCTATTATGAAGAAATACAAGATTAAAAAAAAATTGATAAGTTATTTTTCAAACTTATAAAATATTGTGGAATATTTATTAATTTTATATTGAAATCCTTGAACTAAGGTGTCTATTGCTTTAACTAATTTCTATGTCACAGAGTTTTCATATAAAGAATGTGAACTAGAGTATTTATTTTTTAACTTGTATTAATATATTTTGTAAGGAATTGTAATTTTAATAAGATAATGAGTTATAACAAAAATTGTAACATTTTGATTAACTTAAATCAACACAAACTCTTAAAAACCCATTCATATTTAATATCAATTTATTAGAAAATAATTTATGTCAATATCACTCTTTTCAAACAAAATAATTCTTCTAACAATTGTAAAAACAACCGAGCAACTGAAATTTATTGAAATTTTTTACACATGGTCAATTACTAGTTCTAATATTACTCAAGCATGTTGAATCCATTTATTTTGGCGCACATAGTATAACAACATATCCAATTTTCTTTCGTTGTGTTACTCACTACGTCATCACTAGCTATAAAAAAAATAGCTTAGATACAATCCTTAAAAATAAAAAATGTCTCTTTTTATGGGTTTTTCTCACGTTGTTTAGTTCTAATACCGCTACATTTGAATTCATGCATAAACACCCATGGCAGCCACCATCAGCCAAAGATACATATTCCTTTTAGTCTACCTGTTCAAAATATGTTGAGCATGATAGCTTACTTTGATCCCGGCATTTTACTTCATGTCGATTCAGAGAACATAGTTCTACTTTCATTATATCTGCCATAAAAATTGTCATCCAACTAGGTGATATGTCAAAGCCTATGAAAGATTAATGAATTTTTTTATTAAAGAAGACAATCATCTAGGTCAATAGATTTCTTCAAAGAATAAACAATTTGATTATAGTGAAGTAGTTGTCACATCAGTCCATTAGTGAGAAATATATTAAAGTACTATGCTTTTGAGTACTAAAAATATATTAATTTTTTTTTCAAAACTATATTTGATATTTATAATGAATCAAAATATATATAGTATCGGTCAAAACTAAACTTATATAATATTTGAGAATACTGCAAGTTATTTCATACTATTTAATATTTATGATATTATTAGATATTGTCTACAAAAACAACATGCAACAAAGGAAACTATAATATCTATGATATTATCAAAGATTATCTGCAAAAACAACATGCAACAAAGGAATCAAATCCATGACACCACAGCTACATAAAATGAGGGGCCAAGCATACAAAAATTACTATAAGAGCCTATATAATATAAACAATCCTATATTAACACTAATATATCCACATCTCAAAAATGGAAAGAAGGGAGCCTTGAACATGTTCCTCAATAAATATATATCCTTTAGAACAGTTCAATGGTTTCCTTAATATAAGATCTATGGTTTCCTTAATATAAGATCGGTTTGCTTATTAAAACATCTATATACATGTGTATAAGAAATATCCTCAACAAGGAGCTGGAGATCTATAATCCACCGCATCCATCCAAATAAAAAGGGTACTTATAGCTGATGTAGACCATAAGCCTGATAATAGTTTTGAAGTTACTGGCCACCTACAAATTTTTGATATGTGTCATGTGCAAAAAATGATAGAAGCCATGGAGCTAATAATTTTGATGTAATGTTTGTGGTTAACCTTCTTAGTGGTTAACCCTCTTATATAAGTGAGTAGAGAAAAACAAGTGAGTGTTGGTATTCTTTAATAAAAAAAGTGAGGAAAATGAAACATTATAAAATATTATATAAGTGAGGAAAAAGAAAAGTTGTGAGTAGAGAAAAACAAGTGAGTGTTGGTATTCTCTAGTTAAAAAAAAGTGAGGAAAATGAAACATTATAAAATATTATATAAGTGAGGAAAAAGAAAAGTTCAATTTTAAAAGGAGACATAAAAAATAAAAATAAATAAAAGTTCAAATTTATTAACTATCAATTTAGGGATATAAATTTTTATATCAAATTTCATTTCATATAGAAGCTAACCTCATGTACACTCATTTATTAATGAGAATATATAACTTTTGGTATAAGAATATATGAAGAAAATAATGTTTTGAAGAAATGAAAGAAAAGAAGGATTTCCTAACACATCTATAAAAGGTTTTGACTATATTAAAATTTAAGGAGATTATTTAAGGAAAGGATATTAGCATTGCTATTACATCTATAAAAGGTTTTGACTGTATTAAAATTTAAAGAGATTATTTAAGGAAAGGATATTAGCATTGCTATTACATCTATAAAAGGTTTTGACTGTATTAAAATTTAAAGAGATTATTTAAGGAAAGGATATTAGCATTGCTATTTGTCTATACAAGGAGAAAAACACATTGACATAAATTTGGTGAATAATTTATTAGTTTAGGAGCCAAGTATAATTGAAACATGTGATGAAAGAAATATGAAATTAAGGACTTACAATGAACAATTAATGATTATAAAATCATAATAATTCAATTCAATATTAAAACTATATAGCAAAACAAAGTTGACATAATTTTAGGTCAATCTATATGGAAACGTTGTGTACATTCATCTTAAACATGAAAACAATGCTTTTGACAGTTTCTACAAAAATAAGAAGATAAAGTTATAGGTATTTACAATGAAGTCATGCTTAGATGAACCCTCATTAGAAAACCTTATAGATATCTCAAAGGTGATCATTTAGGATAATCAAAAGTTGGTAAAAAATATGCATAAATAAGTTGAAAATGTTATTTCTAATAAAGATGAATAGATTTCTCTCCTTAAGAATCATAGTAAAAACTTGATTGCATAGATTAAGTTAAAGAGTGAAAATAAGTCACAACAAGAAATAATGTAGCAATTTACTCACAAGTAATCATTGATCAATAAAGAAACAATGATATTTACCATTGAAATAGAGAAGTGATTAGATGTAGAAATCCATACCTTGGAGAAAGTAACCAATAAAGATTCGATCAACATAAAAAATAGAAGGATACTTATGTTGAAATATTATCAACCAATAAATCATTAGAAGTATCAAAATATAGGTTCTAATAACAAGACACAACATACAAGGATTCCTTTTCAGTGTTCATCATCCCAATTATAAAACCATCATATTATTCAACCAACTAACTAATGATCAATCAATATGAGGAACTAATTAACGATTATATTATATTGAAGAGAAGATCATGTGTGAAATATTATAATATCTTAGATAACAGAAGTTGTCTCTAATATCCTTGGAACAATTTAACCAGAATATTAACTCAACTCCAATTTTCTTTAAACCCTACTAGACATATTTTCTGCCAATTTCTTCGAACTGTGCAAGGAGTAAGTGAGGTGTACTGGGCTAAAGACTGAGGATGGTGGGATGAAAGTTTAATTCTAGAAAATATATAGGATTAGGTGCAGAAGCAGGTCATGAAGGTCAGATCAGATTGCCTTATGCACAAGGTACCAGCACCATTCACTTTTCAGCATAGAACAAGCCTATGCCTACTTCGAGGCTTCCTGGGTGTCTGGCATATGCATACAGGGCAGGGTACGGTCACTGGGATTTAATAACAGATTTTATATCAGTCACATATATGCTAGATAAGTTCAGTAACGTACTTTTGCATACTTGTGAAAATATCGAAAGAATTGGGGTTTTTGGGCTCTCCCGCGATTGCTGAGCTAGTAATTTTCTTATCTTTACAAAAAGAGACTAGAAGCATTCAAATTCTGGTTTTGTGGACTGATATGGTTAATATATCATGTTATTAACATACTTCAAAATATGGGAGTTCAAATGGATGCATAGATTGCATTTTACAAAGAAATCAGTGAAACTAGCCTAGAAAACACACCCAAGTAGCTAGTCTTGCATTGTAATTCATCAAACTGCTCCAAAAATTCATATAATCTATTCTGATATTAAATAAAGCTATGATAGATGATATTAAACACATATAAGTCAAAATATAGATTCAGAACACTCTCTTTCTCATTATTAGATTGCCTTCCAAAGTACATGCCTCACAGGCTAGATTTCCATTACAATTGATGGAGAATGAAAAGAAGAATTAGAATATTACTGTGGATCTGCTCCAGAGTTATGATCACGTCACCTACAGGTCATATGACTATCATTGGCTGCATACTAAAATTCTGGACTTGATTGGGGCGCATTCACTGAGCCAACCCTCTCCTTCAGGGAAAGCTCCTCCAGATTTAGCTGTGAATCGGAGAAAAATGTAAGAAGAGAGTGAGGATCATATAGGAAGCTGATCGATGATCATATAAATCTATGATGTTCTGCAAATCATGGCATACTGAGCTTCATGGAGATCCTGGGCGCAACTCCTGAGAACTAGCTCCTCCTTCTAGTTATTTTCCTTCAAATCTAGCTGCTAATCCACTGTAGAATTGTCCTCCTCTTCAAGCTGACTATAAATATTCATGGCTGGATTGATATGAATGTTATTGGCTGCAATAACATATTCTGGACCTTCATAACACTCTTAGATACCTCACAAAGTCTTGGGGCACATCACCCAAGCAAACTTGTTGAGGCACATCACTCAACTAGAGAGGCTCAGAGCTCTCAAACTAAAATTGCAAATGACAAAAGTTCTTGAACGAAGTTGGAAACCTTCTTAAATATAATTCATGTTGACCTGTCGAGCAAGTTACTTAGCTTGGGGACCTGTGAGAATAGGTCACCCATGAGTGTACATACTTTCCTTGCTTTGCTTGCTTGCTTTGTTTTGGCTCTCCATTCTTTCCACTTTTGTTTATTTTCCTTCATTTTCTAAACTTTCCTGCTTTTCCAACTTTCTTGATTTTCCAGGATTTATGCTGCTTTTCCTAAAATAAGCCTGTTTTCTCCATTTTGGCAACATTTTTGGACTCTAGTGTTTACTTGACTTCTACTCCAAGTAATTCCTCCGCCCTTATCCACCAATTCGAATTTGTAGGCCATGTTCTCCATTTATTTAGCATAATAAATAAAGATATTATTAAAAGATAATACAACTCATAATTAATTCCATCTTCATCATTTAATCAATTAATTAATGATTAATTAACTTCTGTGGTATAATTTCCTCCAAAAATACACTCTACTCCATTTTTGGCAACATCTTCCACATGGGTGGCCTCTTGGCCCACTTGTTCATTATCCATTAATTTTATTTATCAAAATTACCTTTAATAAATAAATTTGCCAATTTGTGAGACTTAGGCTAAAAGTAATTCTAAGCAAATAGAATTAATACCATTTAATTCCCTTAGGGGTTGATCTTGTCCCCTTTCACTCATGGTACTGGATGAGCCAAAATTGGGGACATGACAGTCCTCCCTTCCCAAGATTGCTTGTCCTTAAGCAATGTTAGGACTCCACAAAGCTTCTACTACACGACTCTAATTATAAATGTGATCATCCACTGAACAGTCTGAAAAATAAATTTGGGCCTTCAAAAAAATGACTATGGAAGAAGAAAAAAACTGCACTGTAATCTATATCTGCAATTAACCAGCAATGGACAAATTTTTCAACACAGTTAGGATAACTTGAGTAGAATTCCTAGATCCCACTATTTCTCCTGCAAGGACCAAAATTTTTCTGTCACCTTTGGCAATCTCTCACTCCTATTAATGCCAGGATCCCAAAGTATCAACTGCATTTTCCCAACCTCCAAACATGTGGATTCCCTCCACATAAGCCAACTTTTGTGAGTAAAATGTTCCATTAATTTATCTTGGTAACTTTCCTGCTTAGCTGCCTTCCCTTAACCATAAAGCTGCAACTTTTCATGAAGCTGCAATATTTATGTCTTGCATTCTTGGAGGGCACTTTGAGTGCTTCTCAAAGAATATTGGTTGACCATTAATTCCTCGTTGATATTTTTGATCTCTTCATCATCCTTCATGGATGCACCATGAAACAAATTTATAATTTCCAACAAACTATCTCTGTCAGAAATCAGGTTCAAGAATTTACCTTTTATGCTTGCCATGGCTTCCTAAAATTCTTCCATTTATCTCATGGAAGACTGCTCCCCCAAATTCCAACAAAGGTTATTCATTAAAGAATGTGTGTAATTGAGGGTTTGAAGGGATTCTTGGATCTTCTATTCATCCATTTTTAAAGATCCTGAAAGAAGATGAGGTCCTTTCATATGTTTCTCCTCTTCATTTCCCATCGCCGGATCAATTTCATGCGGTGCACTTGAAGTTTTGAAATTTGATCTATATGTTTCTGCTGCAATATTTTCATCTTTCAGGTCCTCAAAAACATAATTTGGGCTGCGACATAAGTGCTCATTCATCCTTGATGCAACCAAAATATCTTCTCTTCAAGTTTCAGCCTTCATACTTTGTTCCCTTTTAACACCACAATTCTCAACCTCATCACTATGGGGGTCAACCATTCTAATTTTTTCAATGGAAATGGCTACCATATACGGCTGAAATAATGACACATAAAAATAAAATTTAATAACTCACCAGGCGTCATGTTATCCTCCTTATGAGGTGGAGTGTTGGTGGTTTGGCCTTGCATCAATTTCTCATTTTCAGTTTCTGTTGTTGCCAGAACTTCTTCTTTCCCCATGGATATTGCACCCACCACACCTTCATCAATGGGAATATCCATGTCCCCCACAAATATGTGAGAGTACACATCTTTAGATGCTTTCTCACACTTAAAAAATTTCTCAATAGATTCTCTTCTGTCCATGTAGGCATCCTACAAACACCCTTCTAGTGATTCAGCTTGGTCACTACATTCACCCTTATCACCAAGGATATGAAACTCAACATCCAGGGAATCCCTTAAGCCATAATTGTCTTTTGATGTGGCTGCAACATCATCATGACACAAATTAGTACAAAAATTTGAAAGTGGTCCATACTTTTGCATCATACTTCTCTCTTAAATAGGTGGGGTTATGGTGCCTTGTTCTACCACTGATTCTACTAGTTTACATCTAACTGATGTGTGGTCAATTTCTACTTCCTTGTGAAGCTCATGTGGTGTCTTTGGATTTGATTTAGGTTCTTCTTTTGAATCTGATCCAAAATATGCCTTACCATCCTTCAGCTTACCAAGCTCCTCTGTGGAGATCTTGGAATCCTCTACAGAGAATCTTGGAGTAGATTCTGCTCCCAATCAATCAACAACCTCATGATTAGTCTTTGCTTCTTGCTTCCCCAAACAAAATAGTGAAGCTTCTTCCTTGCTTGTTTTAGGGTTAGGATTCTTGGAGGCTCTTTTGGAAGAGGATCCAAACATTCTTGTGAGGTGTAAATAACATCCATCAACTGAAGCTCTTGCTTCTTTTAGGTACTCTTCATAAATAGGTTGATATTTGGTTGTAGAACATGCAACCTTTTCCTGCATATAGCTATCAAAATAACCATAACTTATTCTGCCAATCATGATTTCATGGGTCATACTTGTAGAGAGTACTTCTCGAAATTCTTCTTCCTCATACAGTCTACAATACTCTTCATATCGCTCAACAAATTCATCATCATATTGCTCATAAAAATCCTCATCGGAGTAAGAATCTTCTTCACTAAATATTGACGTGACTACCAATTCATTAAATTAAGAGTCTTCTTTCCATAGGAGTAGAGGAAATAGCTCTAATACCACTGCAATATCCTTGGAACAATTTAATCAAAATATTAACTCAACTCCAATTTTCTTTAAACTCTACTAGACAAATTTTCTACCAATTTCTTCGAATCGTGCAAGGAGTAAGTGAGGTGTACTGGGCTAAAGACTGATGATGGTGGGATGAAAGTTTAATTATGGAAACTATATGGGATTAGGTGCATCATTAGGTAATGGAGGTCATATCAGATTTCCTTATGCACAAGGTACTAGCACCATTCACTTTTTAGCATAGAACAAGCCTATGCCTACTTCGAGGCTTCCTCGGTGTCTGGCATATGCATACAGGGTAGGGTACGGTCACTGGGATTTAATAACATATTTTATATCAGTCACATATATGCTGGATAAGTTCAGTAAGGTAATTTTTCATACTTGTGAAAATATCAAAAGAATTGGCGTTTTTGGGCTCTCCCGGGATTACTGAGCTAGTAATTTTCTTATCTTTACAAAAAGAGACTAGAAGGATTCAAATTCTAGTTTTGTGGACTGATATGGTTAATATATCATGTTATTAACATACTGCAAAAGATGGGAGGTCAAATGGATGCATAGATTTCATTTTACAAAGAAATCAGTGAAACTAGCCTAGAAAACACACCCAAGTAGCTAGTCTTGCATTGTAATTCATCAAACTGCTCCAAAAATTCATATAATCTATTCTGATATTAAATAAATCTATGATAGATGATATTCAACACATATAAGTCAAAATATAGATTCAGAACACTCTCTTTCTCATTATTAGATTGCCTTCCAAAGTACATGCCTCACAGGCTAGATTTTCATTACAATTGATGGAGAATGAAGAGAAGAATTAGAATATTACTGTGGATCTGCTCCAGAGTTATGATCAGGTAACCTACAGTTCATATGACTATCATTGGCTGCATACTAAAATTCTGGACTTGATTGGGGCGCATTCACTGACCCAACCCTCTCCTTCAGGGAAAGCTCCTCCAGATTTAGCTGTGAATGGGAGAAGAATGTAAGAAGAGAGTGAGGATCATATAGGAAGCTGATTAATGATCATATAAATCTCTGATTTTCTGCAAATCATGGCATACTGAGCTTCATGGAGATCCTGGGCGCAACTCCTGAGAACTAGCTCCTCCTTCTAGTTATTTTCCTTCAAATCTAGCTGCTAATCCACTGTAGAATTGTCCTCCTCTTCAAGCTAACTATAAATATTCATGGCTGGATTAATATGAATGTTATTGGCTGCAATAACATATTCTGGACATGCATAACACTCTTAGATAACTCACAAAGTCTTGGGGCACATCACCCAAGCAAACTTGTTGAGGCACATCACTCAACTAGAGAGGCTCAAAGCTCTCAAACCAAAATTGCAAATGAAAAAAGTTCTTGAATGAAGTTGGAAACCTTCTTAAATATAATTCATGTTGACCTGTCGAGCAAGTTACTTAGCTTGGTGACCTGTGAGAATAGGTCACCCATGAGTGTACATACTTTCCTTGCTTTGCTTGCTTTCTTTGTTTTGGCTTTCCATTCTTTCCACTTTTTTTTATTTTCCTTCATTTTCTAAACTTTCCTGCTTTTCCAACTTTCTTGATTTTCCAGGATTTATGCTGATTTTCCTAAAATAAGCCTGTTTTCTCCATTTTGGCAACATTTTTGGACTCTGGTGCTTACTTGACTTCTACTCCAAGTAATTCCTCCACCCTTATCCACCAATTCGAATTAGTAGGCTATGTTCTCCATTTATTTAGCATTATAAATAAAGATATTAATAAATGATAATACAACTCATAATTAATTCCATCTTCATCATTTAATCAATTAATTAATGATTAATTAACTTCTGTGGTATAATTTCCTCCAAAAATACACTCTACTCCATTTTTGGCAACATCTTCCACATGGGTGGCCTCTTGGCCCACTTGTTCAGTATCCATTAATTTTATTTATCAAAATTACCTTTAATAAATAAATTTTTCAATTTGTGAGACTTAGGCTAAAAGTAATTCTAAGCAAATAAAATTAATACCATTTAATTCCCTTAGGGGTTCATCTTGTCCCCTTTCACTCATGGTATTGGATGAGCCAAAATTGGGGACATGACAGTCCTCCCTTCCCAAGTTGCTTGTCCTCAAGCAATGTTAGGATTCCACCAAGCTTCTACTACACCACTCTAGTTATAAATGTCCCCATCCACTGAACAGTCTGAAAAATAAATTTGGGCCTTCAAAAAAATGACTATGGAAGAAGAAAAAAACTGCACTGTAATCTATATCTGAAATTAAACAGCAATGGACAAAATTTTCTACACATTTAGGATAACTTGAGTAGAATTCCTAGATCCCACTATTTCTCCTGCAAGGACCAAAATTTTTCTGTCACCTTTGGAAATCTGTCACTCCCATTAATGCGAGGATCCCAAAGTATCAACTGCATTTTCCCAACCTCTAAACATGTGGATTCCCTCCACATAAGCCAACTTCTGCGAGTAAAATGTTCCATTAATTTATCTTGGTAACTTTCCTGCTTAGCTTCCTTCCCTTAACCATAAGAAGAAACATTTTTGCAAGGAGATTTCATGTTTGTCAGGTAATATTTCACCCAATCCATATGTGGATGAGTGACCTCCAATGGCTACAAATTATTCCTTTTCGGCTGCTTGCAAATCATAGAAAAATCAGCAATATTAAAAACAATTTTCTTGCAACAAAACATAAGACTTTTACCTTCAAGATTTTCCATTTCAGCGATGCCTCTATCCATCCATCCCATGGATGAATCAGAGATATTGATTGCTCATTTATATGAGCTATAATCAGCCATCTCTTATGCAATAGGATCTATCTCCCATGGGGACAGTTCATGATCCTCCTACTGTACATGTGACACAAACCAGAAAAATTTCTTCACCCACTGTTCATTCCCCAGTGGTGTTGATGAATCTAGGACATGTGGGAAAGAACTATGAACCTTCTTTGCATGTCTGCAACCTTCAGTAACCAAAATTATGGATGCAACTTCTCCATCATTGGCTGGCCCAAATTGGGTGCTCTCATCCCACTCTTCCATGGGAGAGTGACTGTCTTCAAGGAACAACTCAAGTTCCCTTGGAAAAAAGTCAAGTGCTTGATTTTCATCAAACTGTTCTGCACACTCTTCAAGCACATATAAAAATGAATGATACTCATGATCCACCATCTCATGAAGTTCCTCCCTATGTTCAAGAATGCTTTTAGCTAAATGAAGTTGACTGAATGGTGTGTAGGAGGGTACGGGGGATCTTTGCAACTTTTCATGAAGCTGCAATATTTATGTCTTGCATTCTTGGAGGGCACTTTGAGTGCTTCTCAAAGAATATTGGGTGACCATTAATTCCTCATTGAGATTTCTGATCTCTTCATCATCCTTCATGGATTCACCATGAAACAACTTTACAATTTCCAACAAACTATCTCTGTCAGAAATCAGGTTCAAGAATTTACCTTCTATGCTTGCCATGGCTTCCTAAAATTCTTCCATGTATCTCATGGAAGACTGCTCCCCCAAATTCCAACAAAGGTTATTCATTAAAGAATGTGTGTAATTGAGGGTTTGAAGGGATTCTTGGATCTTCTATTCATCCATCTTTAAAGATCCCGAAAGAAGATGAGGTCCTTGCATATGTTTCTCCTCTTCATTTCCCATTGCCGGATCAATTTCATGCGGTGCACTTGAAGTTTTGAAATTTGATCTATATGTTTCTGCTGCAATATTTTCATCTTTCAGGTCCTCAAAAACATAATTTGGGCTGCGACATAAGTGCTCATTCATCCTTGATGCAACCAAAATATCTTCTCTTCAAGTTTCAGCCTTCATACTTTGTTCCCTTTTAACACCACAATTCTCAACCTCATCACTATGGGGGTCAACCATTCTAATTTTTTCAATGGAAATGGCTACCATATCAGGCTGAAATAATGACACATAAAAATATGAATTTAATAACTCACCAGGTGTCATGTTAACCTCCTTATGAGGTGGAGTGTTGGTGGTTTGGCCTTCCATCAATTTCTCATTTTCAGTTTCTGTTGTTGCCAGAACTTCTTCTTTCCCCATGGATATTGCACCCACCACACCTTCACCAATGGGAATATCCATGTGCCCCACAAATATGTGAGAGTACACATCTTTAGATGCTTTCTCACACTTAAAACATTCCTCAATAGATTCTCTTCTGTCCATGTAGGCATCCTACAAACACCCTTTTAGTGATTCAGCTTGGTCACTACATTCACCCTTATCACCAAGGATATGAAACTCAACATCCAGGGAATCCCTTATGCAATAATTGTCTTTTTATGTGGCTGCAACATCATCATGACACAAATTAGTACAAAAATCTGAAAGTGGTCCATACTTTTGCATCATGCTTCTCTCTTCAATGGGTGGGGTTATGGTGCCTTGTTCTACCACCGATTCTACTAGTTTACATCTAACTGATGTCTGGTCAATTTCTACTTCCTTGTGAAGCTCATGTGGTGTCTTTGGATTTGATTTAGGTTCTTCTTTTGAATCTGATCCAAAATATGCCTTACCATCCTTCAGCTTACCAAGCTCCTCTGTGGAGATCTTGGAATCCTCTACAGAGAATCTTGGAGTAGATTTTTCTCCTAATCAATCAACAACCTCATGATTAGTCTTTGCTTCTTGCTTCCCCAAACAAAATAGTGAAGCTTCTTCCTTGCTTGTTTTAGGGTTAGGATTCTTGGAGGCTCTTTTGGAAGAGGATCCAAACATTCTTGTGAGGTGTAAATAAAATCCATCAACTGAAGCTCTTGCTTCTTTTAGGTACTCTTCAGAAATATGTTGATATTTGGTTGTAGAACATGCAACCTTTTCCTGCATATAGCTATCAAAATAACCATAACTTATTCTGCCAATCATGATTTCATGGGTCATACTTGTAGAGAGTACTTCTCAGAATTCTTCTTCCTCATAATGTCTACAATACTCTTCATATCGCTCAACAAATTCATCATCGTATTGCTCATAAAAATCCTCATCGGAGTAAGAATCTTCTTCACTAAATATTGACGTGACTGCCAATTCATTAAATTAAGAGTCTTCTTTCCATAGGAGTAGAGGAAAGAGATCTAATACCACTGTAATATCCTTGGAACAATTTAATCAGAATATTAACTCAACTCCAATTTTCTTTAAACTCTACTAGACAAATTTTCTGCCAATTTCTTCGAACCGTGCAAGGAGTAAGTGAGGTGTATTGGGACAAAGACTGAGGATGGTGGGATGAAAGTTTAATTATGGAAACTATATGGGATTAGGTGCAACATTCGGTAATGGAGGTTAGATCATATTTCCTTATGCACAAGGTACCAGCAGCATTCACTTTTCAGCATAGAACAAGCCTATGCCTACTTCGAGGCTTCCTTGGTGTCTGGCATATGCATACAGGGTAGGGTACGGTCACTGGGATTTAATAAAAGATTTTATATCAGTCACATATATTCTGGATAAGTTCAGTAAGGTAATTTTTCCTACTTGTGAAAATATCGAAAGAATTGGGGTTTTTGGGCTCTCCCGGGATTGTTGAGCTAGTAATTTTCTTATCTTTACAAAAAGAGACTAGAAGCATTCAAATTATGGTTTTGTTGACTGATATGGTTAATATATCATGTTATTAACATACTGAAAAAGACGGGAGGTCAAATGGATACATAGATTTCATTTTACAAAGAAATCAGTGAAACTAGCCTAGAAAACACACCCAAGTAGCTAGTCTTGCATTGTAATTCATCAAACTGCTCCAAAACTTCATATAATCTATTCTGATATTAAATAAAGCTATGATAGATGATATTCAACACATATAAGTCAAAATATATATTCAGAACACTCTCTTTCTCATTATTAGATTGCCTTCCAAAGTACATGCCTCACAGGCTAGATTTTCATTACAATTGATGGAGAATGAAGAGAAGAATTAGAATATTACCGTGGATCTCCTCCAGAGTTATGATCAGGTCACCTACAGTTCATATGACTATCATTGGCTGCATACTAAAATTCTGGACTTGATTGGGGCGCATTCACTGAGCCAACCCTCTCCTTCAGGGAAAGCTCCTCCAGATTTAGCTGTAAATGGGAGAAGAATGTAAGAAGAGAGTAAGTATCATATAGGAAGCTGATCGATGATCATATAAATCTCTGATGTTCTGCAAATCATGGCATACTGAGCTTCATGGAGATCCTGGGCGCAACTCCTGAGAACTAGTTCCTCCTTCTAGTTATTTTCCTTCAAATCTAGCTGCTAATCCACTGTAGAATTGTTCTCCTCTTCAAGTTGACTATAAATATTCATGGCTGGATTGATATGAATGTTATTGGCTGCAATAACATATTCTGGACCTGCATAACACTCTTAGATAACTCACAAAGTCTTGGGGCACATCACCCAAGCAAACTTGTTGAGGCACATCACTCAACTGGAGAGGCTCAGAGCTCTCAAACCAAAATTGCAAATGACAAAAGTTCTTGAATGAAGTTGGAAACCTTCTTAAATATAATTCATGTTGACCTGTTGAGCAAGTTACTTAGCTTGGTGACCTGTGAGAATAGGTCACCCATGAGTGTACATACTTTCCTTGCTTTGCTTGCTTTCTTTGTTTTGGCTTTCCATTCTTTCCACTTTTTTTTATTTTCCTTCATTTTCTAAACTTTCCTGCTTTTCCAACTTTCTTGATTTTCCAGGATTTATGCTGCTTTTCCTAGAATAAGCCTGTTTTCTCCATTTTGGCAACATTTTTGGACTCTGGTGTTTACTTGACTTCTACTCCAAGTAATTCCTCCACCCTTATCCACCAATTCGAATTAGTAGGCCATGTTCTCCATTTATTTACCATAATAAATAAAGATATTAATAAATGATAATACAACTCATAATTAATTCCATCTTCATCATTTAATCAATTAATTAATGATTAATTAACTTCTGTGGTATAATTTCCTCCAAAAATACACTCTACTCCATTTTTTGCAACATCTTCCACAGGGGTGGCCTCTTGGCCCACTTGTTCATTATCCATTAATTTTATTTATCAAAATTACCTTTAATAAATAAATTTTTCAATTTGTGAGACTTAGGCTAAAAGTAATTCTAAGCAAATAGAATTAATACCATTTAATTCCCTTAGGGGTTCATCTTATCCCCTTTCACTCATGGTACTGGATGAGCCAAAATTTGGGACATGACAGTCCTCCCTTCCCAAGATTGCTTGTCCTCAAGCAATGTGAGGACTCCACCAAGCTTCTACTACACCACTCTAGTTATAAATGTCCCCATCCACTGAACAGTCTGAAAAATAAATTTGGACCTTCAAAAAAATGACTATGGAAGAAGAAAAAAACTGCACTGTAATCTATATCTGCAATTCACCAGCAATGGACAAAATTTTCAACACAGTTAGGATAACTTGAGTAGAATTCCTAGATCCCACTATTTCTCCTGCAAGGACCAAAATTTTTCTGTCACCTTTGGCAATCTGTCACTCCCATTAATGCCAGGATCCCAAAGTATCAACTGCATTTTCCCAACCTCCAAACATGTGGATTCCCTCCACATAAGCCAACTTCTGCGAGTAAAATGTTCCATTAATTTATCTTGGTAACTTTTCTGCTGAGCTGCCTTCCCTTAACCATAAGCAGAAAACACCTATTTCAATAAATCTAGAAAAATTCTATTACAAGGACTTCTATGACATTGAATTTTTTTGTAAACATTTTATTTATTTCATTTAATTTGTAAAAATTATGCATTAAAGAAATATTCCATTAAAATTGGAAAAACTAATCCTAGAAAGAATGTTTTTATTGATCACAAATTTTATTTACTCCAAGTGTTTTTAATATACAATCATAAAAAATGAAATGTTGTATCATTTATAACTAGTTCGGTATGCCATAAATTAGGAGTAGTATATGAAAATCTGTAATTTGTTGAATCGTGAGAAAAAATATTCATGAAGATATAAAATGTAGGATTAATGAAGTTAAGTTGCACACATAATTGTATGTTTTATTACAAGAAGATCTCTATCTATATTTGAAGTGAACAAAGTATCATATTAAATAGTTTTATTGTTAAATAACATATTATAATATAGCATGATTGGAAGGAAATCACAATATTAAATTAAAATAAAATAAATTATAAGAAATGTATTGATGTCGAACCAAATAATAACTATAAATTCGTCAAAATTGGGATAGTTGTTAGGTACAACATTATACATACACAATGAAAGTGTGAAGAAATCGAATTAAGAAATCATGGCCGAGAATTACTTTCACCAAAAGGCAAAGAAAATGATAAGATTTTTAAATGTCGAAGAAATAGATGTTGAAACATATTTTTCAAATCTTTTAGTTGAACTTTATATATGACCCCATTCTCTTTTGAATTTATTTATGGCACATATTGAATGAGTCTAAATAGTCCACTTAGTACTCATTATCAATTAATTATATGGTTTTACATTGTATTTTATTCCAAAAATTACATACTACATTTATACATTCATTTAATGCATATAAGAAGATAAAAGATAGAACATATCTCGTGCTTTGTTGGCCTGTAAGAGATTATTTCAGTTAATCATAATTGAGTTAGTAATACAAACTTACAAAAAAATGAATTGAGAAATCAAATTTCTTATAGTTCAATGTCACTCACTTATGACCAATCACGTACTACCCTTAATACCACTTAGCACTCATTAGCAATAAAAATTACATACTACATTGATAAACTCCTCTTATTAATGAATATACACAAATAAAAGTCAATAATTTATTTCATGCCTTGTTGGCTTATATGAGATTATTGCAATTATAAACTATTAACTTAAGAATACACATTTACAAAACTTTGTGAGTGCCTTGTTGGCTTTTATGAGATGATTTTAATTACAAATATTTGATTTAAGAATGCAAATTAAAAAAATATTTTGAATGGGAAAATCAAGTGGTGTAATGCAAAAAAATGTCAAACTAAAGGAAATCATAAATAATATTAATAATTGTATTTAAATATTATTGTTAATTCTCATCTATCTATAAAAGTTTTAAAAACATACAAATTAATTCATCAAAAAATGTGTCCAACTTGTATTGAAATATTGCAATGTACGCATTAACAAATTTCTAAAAATTAACATCTTCACCTACTATAAAGAACTCAATGTTCTATTGAACATTCGAATGTAGTTGCGTTTCTCTTTGATACGATGAAGTGTCTTAAAAAGGGGGAATAGAATTTGGACAAACCAAGTATCAGGTTCATGTCCTATATAAGCCTTTGTTAAGATACAATTTGACCCGTATCCGGGGAATTGAGAAGTAAGCTTTGATGTATCTATTAGCAATATATTTGATTTTTCGTACATATTTCCATATTTGGACCACACATCACTTAACATTTTCTCATAAAATTGTATCACATTACATTATTTTAATTTTGTTTCCAAGTGACAATGAGAGCTGTCCCATATGAATTCAAAGTCACTTGTATCAGTATTTGATTTTTCAACTACTTGTGGAATGTTTTTACATTGTATTTTATTCCAAAAAATACATCACATTTATACATTCATTTAATGCATACAAGAAGATAAAAGATAGAGCGTATCTCATGCTTTGTTGGCTATTATGAGATTATTTCAATTAATCGTAATTGAGTTAATAATACAAACTTACAAAAAAATGAAATGAGAAATCAAATTTCTTATAGTTCAATGTCACTCACTTATGACCAATCTCGTACTACCCTTAATACCACTTAGCACTCATTAGCAATTAATTTTGTGTTTTAAAACAATTGCAACTTCAATTATATGGGGTTTTATTTCAAAAATTACATATTGCATTGATAAAATCCTCATATTAATGAATATAGGCTAATAACAGTCAATAATTTATTTCATGTCCTGTTGGCTTATATGCGATTATTGCAATTATAAACTATTAACTTAAGAATACACATTTACAATAAGTTATAGATTGAGAAATTAAATGCCTATACCTTTCAAAATCATTCATCTATGACTCATCATGCTTCAATCTAAATTCTAGTACACTTAGCACTCATTATCATTGAAGTAATATTTTTTGTAAGAAATGTGCTTTTATATAGATGGAGGTTTAATTCAAAATTTGTGTGTCACTTGTATTAATCGATATAGATCAATAAAACTAAAGAGAACTTCATTCCTTGTTGGCTTTTGTGAGACGATTTAAATTACAAATAATTGATTTAAGAGTATGTAATTTAAAAAATATTTTGAATAGAGAAATCAAGTGTTGTAATGCACTTGTATTAATACATATAGATAAATAAAACTAAAGAGAGTTTCTTGCATGCCTTGTTGGCTTTTATGAGATGATTTAAATTACAAATAGTTGATTTAAGAGCACAAATTTAGAAAATATTTTGAATGGGGAAATCAAGTGTTGTATGATGCAAAAACTTGTCAATCTAAAAGCAATCATAAATAATACTAATAATTGTATTTATATATCATTGTCAATTATCATCTATCTATAAAAGTTATAAAATCATACAAATTAATTCACTAAAAAATGTGTCCAACTTGTATTGAAATATTGCAATGTAATCGTCAACAAATTTCCATAAAATAATATCTTCACTTAATACAAAGAACTCAATGTTCTATTGAACATTCGAATGTAGTTGCGTTTCTGTTTGATGCGATGAAGTGCCTTTAAAAAGGGGAATAGAACTTGCACAAGCCAAGTATCGTGTTCATGTCCTATATAAGCCTTTATTAAGATACAGTTTGACCGATATCCGAGGAATTGAGAAGTAGGCTTTGATGTATCTATTAGCAATACATTTGATTCTGTGTACTTATTTCCATATTGGGACCACACGTCGCTTAGCCTTTTCTCATAAAACTGTATCATACTACATGATTTGAATTTTGTTTGCAAGTGACAATGGGACCTATCCCATATGAATTCAAAGTCACTTGTATCAATATTTGTTTTTTCAAGTACTTGTCGAATGTACTTGTTAGTAACATTTGATGTCCATATCGCAACATCATAATGTTTTAGGCAGTATTTTAATACTTCTAATTGAAAAGGCCTACAAATGTAGGATTTATCACCAAGCTCCCAATCTGGTTTTCTTTGAATTTGACAACTCGTATCATCTTTGGAATACAACGAGAAGAATACTCCTTCCATTTCAAAGATCAACAAGATCTTCCGACTGATATTAACTCCCATCTGCATTGCTGCCACATATATAACATTAACATATTTTCACTTCAAAACTTCATTGCTTAATGGCATCAAAACATATCCAATTTATTTCCACTCCCAAACAAACAACTTAATGAAAAAAATAAAAGTAATTTCAGTGGAATAGTTTTTTTATACAAACACATTCAACTACTACTCAAATCACTAATTTTTAAGAATTGTAATGAGATAAACTACAATTTCAAAATATAATTACAATAGTCGAATTCATTTGAACTAATTATATGTTAATATCTACATACTACCTAAATTTACAGTTTTTAAATTTAAATCAAGCAAACTATTTATATGTTCATTTTTACATACAACCTCATACGATATTTTAATTTTCAAGAAATTATAAGAAAAATTCATATAAGCACATTGCAATGAAATTCAAATCACAATTTAAAAATATAGTTACAATGGTCCAATTCAAACCAATTATATGTTAATTTATACCCACCACCTAGATTTACAATTTTTTAAATTTCAATTAAACAAGCTAATTATAGGTAATTTTTACATACAACCTGATATGATTTTCCATTTTTTTAATTTCTAAGAAATAAGAAAATTTCATATGATAACATTGAACTAACATTCAAATCGCTGATTTGTAAGAGTTATAATGATCAATTAAGACGCAATTGATAAATAAACTGCAATTGCTCAAACATAGTAATTGTACGTTAATTTATACATACAACCTAATACAATTATTTAATTAATATGGAATACCATTTTTATGCAAACACATAAGACTATTATTCAAATCACTTACTTTTTATAACTCAATATCTCAATATAAATAAACAAAATAATAATATGTTAATTTATAATAATGACACAACAACAATCCTTATATGGGTATTATGAAATAATATTGACATTAAATTGATAATAAAATAAAACACAGTAATAACACATCACATGTAGAATTAAGTCATCAAATGTACAATGACCAAGAATTTATATCATAAACTTCAAGATTTTGTTTATAGAGGAAATGAATAACAGTCATCTTAATGTACTTTTAAAAGTCATTGAAGATTCTTCAAAATATCTCGAACATCGGGTGCCTTGTAGAATTTATTCAATAAGCTCCACAGATCAGCGATCAACCATTTATCCTCATTCTTTCCATCAAACGAAGGGGCAATAATCACATTTTCTTTGGGATTTTCTTTCTTTGTCTCCATTGAACAATCCACTAGAATAGTGTTAGTAGCATCATATTGAGAATACATTCTCCACACTTTTTTCAGATGTTTTTTGTATATAGTAATTGTACGTTAATTTATACATACAACCTAATACAATTATTTAATTAATATGGAATACTACATTTTTATGCAAACACATAAGACTATTATTCAAATCACTAACTTTTTATAACTCAATATCTCAATATAAATAAACAAAATAATAATATGTTAATTTATAATAATGACACAACAACAATCCTTATATGGGTATTATGAAATAATATTGACATTAAATTGATAATAAAATAAAACACAGTAATAACACATCACATGTAGAATTAAGTCATCAAATGTACAATGACCAAGAATTTATATCATAAACTTCAAGATTTTGTTTATAGAGGAAATGAATAACAGTCATCTTAATGTACTATTAAAAGTCATTGAAGATTCTTCAAAATATCTCGAACATCGGGTGCCTTGTAGAATTTATTCAATAAGCTCCACAGATCAGCGATCAACCATTTATCATCATTCTTTCCATCAAACGAAGGGGCAATAATCACATTTTCTTTGGGATTTTCTTTCTTTGTCTCCATTGAACAATCCACTAGAATAGTGTTAGTAGCATCATATTGAGAATACATTCTCCACACTTTTTTCAGATGTTTTTTGTATATAACTTGTGTTGAATTATCAATGTCATTTTTTTCCTTTTGTTGTTTGCAATCTGAAGCAGTCCATGTAAACAAAAATTTAGCTTGTAATGTTTCTGAAACCAGCTTTTTCATAACTCTTGTTGTGTTTTGTTTCAAAGATGTCATCCAAATTGCAATGTCAAGAGATTCTTTTCTGGAACACATTTCAAGAAATGTTTTTGCATGTGGACGAAACCAAAATGATTTTTTCTCTATCGTGTAATTTGCGTCCCTTCCCATTTTCTCGATAAATTATTTTTGTGATGCATCACCATCAATGCTCTGATAGAAAATGTTATTCAATTCAAAAATAACAAATTTCTTTTGACTTATAATAGCTGCAAAACAATAATGGATCATAGTAAATTCATTTTATTCATGCTACATAAATTATTATTAAAAAAAATTGTTGAAGAAATACACTCACTTTGAGTATTTTTTGTACTAGTTATTGATAAGCCACACTTCTCTTATATTGTCTTCATAGAACCTAGAGCCAAAATAACAAACCTTCAATCAAATACCAATAATACTTCTTTAAATCAAATTTTTTTTTATAAGACATATTTTATGTTTAATTGAAAATAAGAGACATGTGAAGTACCTGATATGATATCATGTTCTTGACTATGGCTTTCTGTCACATTCCCTTGATCACTGTCTTTTTTCTCCTCATTTGCTACTGTAATAAACATATGAAATGTTATAAAATGTATCAACGAATGAAATTCATTAAATAAATAGGCATAGAATCCAAAGAATCACTAGAGAAAGAACAAAACAAGTACAATACAACAAAATAAACAAAATAAATTATGTACCTGGTATGGTATTTTCTTCGTCTTGTATTTGCATCTCGAAAACTTCTTCAACATTGTGCACACTATGTTGATCATTGCTTTGTTGCAAAGTGTCATTGTTTTCTTTACAATTTCCGCCATTAGTAGTTATAGTAAACATCTTGTTAATCAAGATTTATAAATAGCATAGAATCCAACGAATCACTAGAGAAAGAACAAAACAAGTACAATACCTGGATATTCCAACAGCAATATATTAGACATTGGTTTTTGCAATTGGAAGGATTCTTGATTAGTCTGCATGGTAGTCCTTTGTAACTCGTTTTCTACGACACATGCCATTCTTCTTCCATATGTACAGCAAGCCTGCTGTAAATTTTTCCCCGCATAAAGAGAAATAATCAAATTTAGATCACTATGTTGTTGATGCATTTGCAATAATTCTTCCCAGAATTCAAAATCTCTCTCATTTTCATCAGATATGTCTCTAAAACGGTGAGAGTATATTGAGGCCTGTAAACTTTTTGACTCTTCACTATAGAAATGTATAGTTAAAACTATATCATAACTATAGTTATTTTGTTCTTTATATTCATAAAGACCGGTAGCCATTTTATAGTTGACATTTGAGTCCTTGACAACAATCTCCAGAGCTTGGCGTACATCCTTACAAGACCAAATTTCTACTAAGATAATCATAGTAAAATCTTTCAACCCATTTTTTTCGATTAAAAATCGAAACAATTCAATATAGTGATCCTTAAGGAATGATTCATCTTTCAAAGCCAATGTATCCAACACAACAAAGTCAGTGTATAACATTGGTTGAAACAGACAAGGAAAAGAGTGCAAAAGTGTTGACAAGAGGCTAGGACCCCCATAATGACAACCGAATTCAAAACTGTTCTCAATTTCCTGTATATCTGTCGATGCATCAATTATTCTATCAAGGACCACACAGGCTTGTGGAGAAAGGGACTCTATTTTTGTATTTCGTGATCCTTTTACATATTTACACCCTTCCATTGTCTTACAGAAGTTGGAAAATACGATATCAGTAATTCCATAATGCTCAAGAATATTGGATATTGTAAGAATCTTATCATTCAGATTCTTATCATGACTTTTGCAATATGTTACCATTGCCTCCAAAATTGTTCTTTTGGTTTTCATTTGTGAACAATAATCTTTCATTTTTATGGCATTGGTTGGATGGTTCACTGGAATAGAAAACCAGACAGTTCCATCCAATAGTTTATCTGCTACAGAACACATTTCTTCAGTGGTTAGTCCCTGAAGGGGACGGAAAGAACTTGATACCAAACTGTTCAGACTATTTGTCTTATAGTTTGGATCCTTAGGTTGGTTTGGAGAACACATTAATGTCCCTAGTTTGTAACAATTAAAAACAACTTCCCATTTATCCCAAGTAGTATCATCAAGATATAACAAGACTTTTTTTTCAGCAAAGTTTGTTAGTGGACAATCGAAGAAAGAGCACAACATTTCATCATCAACCTGTTAAAAAATAACAAATATAAATTAGTAAGAATGTGATATCAAAAATAAAATAGCCATGAATTTAGTTATAACAATATAAACTAAGTGCAAAAAAAAAAAAATTGCATACCTTGTCTTCAGCCGTCATAGAATTCCCACATTTTTGTTTCTTTAATTTATTTGTGGCAATTAGGAATTGTCTTGTAGATCGCACAGAATCAATGAATGGAGTTTTGAAGAACACTGTGTTTGTAGAATTTAACTAGCAGCAAATACGAATCACCACACTGGGAGCAACTAATGGATCTAAGAATCGAGCATTACGTTCTTTGTACTTCTGTTTTGCCTCCCTAGATAGACTGAATTTAGGATTTGATAATATTTCTTTTGCTGCTTGAATGGTGTGTTTCCCATCAACTATCCAAAAATTGATGTTCTTGGCATTTATATCCATTTCATTCATGATTTTCACAGGGTTTCCAATCGGATCAGACTCTTTTGTGTCAAATGGAATCAGAAGAGCAACAGGCAATGATGCTTGAAATTTCTGTAGGAATGATTTTACTAATACTCGAACATTTAAATCATCCCGTGATCTCAATTTATATAACTTGGGTGCTTCTACACATATTCGAACATCCACCTTCATGGTAAAAGAGCTTGAAAATAAATAACTGTCCTTAAAATTTTCATGGATTTCATCGCATGGTCAGCAAGCTTCTCTATCTGAGAGTCTTCTTTTTGGGATTTTCCAAACTCTGTAGTAGGCATGAACTCACTTTCTTTAATGCTCTGTTCTAGCTCAGCTAAATATACCCTTCTCAAAGCAAGCATTTGAGCCTCGAGTTTATCATCTGGTATTTTATCAAGTAGTTTACCCCTTTGTTGCAAATAAAGAAACACGGATGATGTTTTCTTACATCTCACATAGCGATATTTCATAACGTTGGTAATACGTTGTACAAGATCATCACAACTCTTTAGACCAGATTCATTGAAGCTCTCAAAACTGTCCAACTTAAACTGTGACTTTTTTATTGACTCTGGAAATTCTGTATTAGTATCAATCAAATCTGGTCTAAATTTTGTGTAATCAACTTGGCAAGAAAATAATTTCACTTCATTTTCTTCAATTACCTCCATTTGAAAATCGATCTGACTATGATTGAGAGCATAGCAACTAACAATTATCCCTAGCCTTTGTATATCATTTCCATCCATGGATCCAAATAGATACATATCTGGAAACATATTCATGGGACTTTCAATCTCAACATACCAATCTTCGACATACTCAAATGCAGCAGATGTTTTGAACTTTTTAATCATTTCAAAATTAGAACCCATTGTTGAATTTATAATCTGAGTTGAATGAAGCTTTTGTTTTTTGAATGCTGATTGTGGCATTTTACTTCCTTTGGAGACGACAGCTTCAAAAAACAATAATAAGCAATTATTACTATAAATAAAATGAAATCAAAATCACAAATATTACCATATAGTCTTCTAGTCTAACCATTTAGAAATGAGAGAATAATATTTAAAACCACCATACCACATGGGGGAGACGTTGTTTGTGTGTCACTTGCAATTCGTTTTTTCTTCAAATTATTCCTTGGAATTGTCATTGCACCAGAGTCCATAGCTTCTAAAAACAATAATAAATAGTCGACTATAAGTTTAAATTGTTTTAAAAATACATGAAATAATGAGCATTATCAAAGAATATTCTATTACATGTCTTTTATTCACATGCACAAGAATAATAAGGGTCATGTTTTATGGAAACATATTAAATACTTAGAGATAAATAAAAATCCATTGCATGTAGCACAAGTAGGGACTCATTAAAAAGAAAAGTTTTCATTCTCAAAAATGCTAGAAGGAAATGCTTATGCTAGAAAGAAAGCTAGCAGTCGCTAGCTTTCATTGATCTTTTGCCATGTGCTTATTTCAAAATAGAGCACATGGCACAAGCTTAAGGTATAAGCTAGCAACCACCAATCACCATGGACAAGATTTTTCTATTGGAAAGCTAGCGATTGCTAGCTTTCTTTCTAGCATAGGTATATGTTATTATCCTATAAGTAAATGCTTATGCTAAAAGGAAAGCTAGCAGTCGCTAGCTTTCCTTGATTTTATGCCATGTTCTTATTTGAAAATAGAGTACATGGCACAAGTTCAAGGCTTTCCTTACCTAACTAATTTATGTTTTGTGACCTCATGTGAAGCTTGGAGGCTACACCAAGAATATAATTTTTGAGATAATTTCTATTGCTAATAACAAGTAAATTATACAAAGACACTACCTCTAGTTTTATATTGCTAATCACAATTAAATGTTACACATAGATTACCTCTAGTGCGAAAATAGACATAAACATAGTAAAATATACATAAAGAAGACCTCCTTCATTATAGCTTTTATACCAAATTAAGTTTATTGGTTTACTTAAAGACCTGTGAACAAAAAAATAAATAAATTGAACCCATATAAATGATAGACTATAAATCATCATATATATTTTTTGAATAGAAACTAAAAAGGAGTATATTATAAAGGGGCTGTGCACAGCCATTCAGTACATAGCAAAAAGAGAGGAAGAATAGTCCTGCAGAGCAGAGATAGAGCATTGTATACTAAGCCTGCAAATGGTCCAAAAAACTATATACAGAGTTCTTCCATGATGACTAACAGAACGGGCAGTATATACCCTTATATATTGCTTACATAATAAAAGACAAAAAAACATATATCCATAAAAACCAGATTACAGGTGGCCCCTGAAGTGGACTGGCTGCACCACTGATTCTTCCTCCATCTGACGCTCCCCTTCAACAGTTACTGCATTGTTCCTGCTGCCCTGGTTCATGGAAATGAGTCGCGCAAGGTCCTCCTAGATCATATCCACCTTCCCCATCATCTCGCGCAAGGAGCTTTCATTATCATCGATCCTGGAGTCATGGTTGCTGATTTGAAGGGAAGTGTAGCTCACAGTGTCCTCCATCTTTTTTATAACGCAGGCTATCTCCCTGTTATCCATAAATCCTATGGAGACTATCTCATACAGCCGCCCCAAACTTTTCTTGATGTCCTGGATGCCGGTATTGTCCCCTGGCTGAGCCATTCTGCCAAAATCAGAGGAAATAACAAGACAATCAAACTGCCTGAGCAAAGAATCAGCAGTTAAATTACTACACGAACCCTCACGCACTGAGCAATTAAGGATGCAACTGAGCACTAACAGTTCCTGATGGAGCACCGAACCCCCTTGTCCGTCAGAGAAGACCTTTAAATCATCATATTTTTATGTCATTAACCAAGTAGTTCTTTTATCATTACATTTTGTTAACTCATTAAACAACATAAGGGTCATGTGTCCTGGAAACATATTGCTTACATAATAAAAGACAAAAAAACATATATCCATAAAAACCAGATTACATATGGCCCCTGAAGTGGACTGGCTACACCACTGATTCTTCCTCCATCTGACGCTCCCCTTCAACAGTTACTGCATTGTTCCTGCTGCCCTGGTTCATGGAAATGAGTCGCGCAAGGTCCTCCTAGATCATATCCACCTTCCCCATCATCTCGCGCAAGGAGCTTTCATTATCATCGATCCTAGAGTCATGGTTGTTGATTTGAAGGGAAGTGTAGCTCACAGTGTCCTCCATCTTTTTTATAACGCAGGCTATCTCCCTGTTATCCATAATTCCTATGGAGACTATCTCATATAGCTGCCCCAAACTTTTCTTGATGTCCTGGATGCCGGTATTGTCCCCTCGCTGAGCCATTCTGCCAAAATCAGAGGAAATAACAAGACAGTCAAACTGCCTGAGCAAAGAATCAGCAATTAAATTACTACACGAACCCTCACGCGCTGAGTAATTAAGGATGCAACTGAGCACTAACAGTTCCTGATGGAGCACCGAACCCCCTTGTCCGTCAGAGAAGACCTTTAAATCATCATATTTTTATGTCATTAACCAAGTAGTTCTTTTATCATTACATTTTGTTAACTCATCAAACAACATAAGGGTCATGTGTCCTGGAAACATATTAAATACTTAAAGATAAATAAAAATCCATTGCATCTAGCACAAGTAGAGACTCATTAAAAAGAAAAGTTTTCCTTCTCAAAAATGCTAGAAGGAAATGCTTATGCTAGAAAGAAAGCTAGCAGTCGCTAGCTTTCCTTGATATTTTGCCACGTGATCTGTTCTTGGACAGAAGGTATCCAAGAAGACATCTATCCATCCAGACCATGATCTGCACAAATGATGTATAATAAGGGTCATGTGTTATGCTAGAAGGAAATGCTTATTCTAGAAGGAGAGCTAACATTCGTTCAAAATAGAGCACATGGAACAAGCTGAAGGTATAAGCTAGCAACCATCAATCACCATGGACAGGGTTTTTCTAATTGAAAGCTAGCGACTGTTAGCTTTCTTTCTAGTATAAGCATGTGTGTTTATTTTAGAAAGAAATGCTTATGCTAGAAGGAAAGCTAGCAGTCGCTAGCTTTCCTTGATATTTTTCCATGTGCTTATTTCAAAATAGAGTAAATGGCACAAGCTCAAAGTATAAGCTAGCAACCACCAATCACTATGGAAATGATTTTTCTATTGGAAAGCTAGCGACTGCTAGCTTTCCTTCTAGCATAAGTATGTGTTCTTATCCTAGAAGGAAATTCTTATGCTAGAAAGAAAGCTATCAGTCACTAGCTTTCCTTGATCTTGTGCCATGTGCTTATTTGAAAATAGAGTGCATGGCACAAGCTCAAGATATAAGCTAGCAACCACCAATCACCATGCCCAAGGTTTTTCTATTGGAAAGCTAGCGACTGCTAGCTTTCCTTATAACATAAGCATGTGTGTTATGCTAGAAGGAAAGCTAGCATTCATTCAAAATAGAGCACATGGCACAAGCTCAAGGTATAAGCTGGCAACCACCAATCACCATGGACAGGGTTTTTTATTGGAAAGCTAGCAAATGTTAGCTTTCCTTCTAGCATAAGCATGTGTGTTTATACTAGAAGGAAATGCTTATGCTAGAAGGAAAGCTATCAGTCGCTAGCTTTCCTTGATCTTGTGCCATGTGCTTATTTGAAAATAGAGTGCATGGCACAAGCTCAAGGTATAAGCTAGCAACCACCAATCACCATGCCCAAGGTTTTTCTATTGGAAAGCTAGCAACTGCTAGCTTTCCTTCTAACATAAGCATGTGTGTTATGCTAGAAGGAAAGCTAGCATTCGTTCAAAATAGAGCACATGGCACAAGCTCAAGGTACAAGCTGGAAACCACCAATCACCATGGACAGGGTATTTTATTGGAAAGCTAGCGAATGTTAGCTTTCCTTCTAGCATAAGCATGTGTGTTTATACTAGAAGGAAATGCTTATGCTAGAAGGAAAGCTAGCAGTCGCTAGCTTTCCTTGATCTTTTTCCATGTGCTTATTTCAAAATACATCACATGGAACAAGCTCAAGGTATAAGCTAGCAACCACCAATCACCATGGACATGATTTTTCTATTAGAAAGCTAGCGACTGCTAGCTTTTCTTCAAGCATAAACATGTGTGTTATGATAGAAGGAAATGCTTATGCTAGAAGGAGAGCTATTCGTTTAAAATAGAGCACATGGCACAAGCTGAAGGTATAAGATAGCAACCATCAATCACCATGGACAGGGTTTTTGTATAGGAAAGCTAGCGACTGTTAGCTTTCCTTCTAGTATAAGCATGTGTGTTTATTTTAGAAGGAAATGCTTATGCTAGAAGGAAAGCTAGCAATCGCTAGCTTTCCTTGATCTTTTGCCATGTGTTTATTTCAAAATAGAGCAAATGGCACAAGCTCAAGGTATAAGCTAGCAACCACCAATCACTATGGACATGATTTTTCTATTGGAAAGCTAGCGACTGTTAGATTTCCTTCTAGCATAAATATGTGTTCTCATCCTAGAAGAAAATGCTTATGCTAGAAGGAAGCTAGCAGTCGCTAGCTTTCCTTGATCTTGTGCCATGTGCTTATTTGAAAATAGAGTGCATGGCACAAGCTCAAGGTATAAGCTAGCAACCACCAATCACCATGCCCAAGGTTTTTCTATTGGAAAGCTAGCGACTGCTAGCTTTCCTTCTAACATAAGCATGTGTGTTATGCTAGAAGGAAAGCTAGCATTCGTTCAAAATAAAGCACATGGCACAAGCTGAAGGTATAAGCTGGCAACCACTAATCACCATGGACAGGGTGTTTTATTGGAAATCTAGCGAATGTTAGCTTTCCTTCTAGCATAAGCATGTGTGTTTATACTAGAAGGAAATTCTTATGCTAGAAGGAAAGCTAGAAGTCGCTAGCTTTCCTTGATCTTTTGCCATGTGCTTATTTCAAAATACATCACATGGAACAAGCTCAAGGTATAAGCTAGCAACCACCAATCACCATGGACATGATTTTTCTATTGGAAAGCTAGCGACTGCTAGCTTTTCTTCTAGCATAAGCATGTGTGTTATGCTAGAAGGAAATGCTTATGCTAGAAGGAGAGCTAGCATTCGTTTAAAATAGAGCACATGGCACAAGATGAAGGTATAAGATAGAAACCATCAATCACCATGGACAGGGTTTTTCTAATTGAAAGCTAGCGACTGTTAGCTTTCCTTCTAGTATAAGCATGTGTGTTTATTTTAAAAGGAAATGCTTATGCTAGAAGGAAAGCTAGCAGTCGCTAGCTTTTCTTGATCTTTTTCCATGTGCTTATTTCAAAATAGAGCAAATGGCACAAGCTCAAGGTATAAGCTAGCAACCACCAATCACTATGGACATGATTTTTCTATTGGAAAGCTAGCGACTGTTAGCTTTACTTCTAACATAAATATGTGTTCTTATCCTAGAAGAAAATGCTTATGCTAGAAGGAAAGCTAGCAGTCGCTAGCTTTCCTTGATCTTGTGCCATGTGCTTATTTGAAAATAGAGTGCATGGCACAAGCTCAAGGTATAAGCTAGCAACCACCAATCACCATGCCCAAGGTTTTTCTATTGGAAAGCTAGCGACTGCTAGCTTTCCTTCTAACATAAGCATGTGTGTTATGCTAGAAGGAAAGCTAGCATTCGTTCAAAATAGAGCACATGGCACAAGCTCAAGGTATAAGCTAGCAACCACCAATCACCATGGACATGGTTTTTTATTGGAAAGCTAGCAACTGTTAGCTTTCCTTCTAGCATAAGCATGTGTGTTTATACTAGAAGGAAATGCTTATGCTAGAAGGAAAGCTAGCAGTCGCTATCTTTCCTTGATCTTTTGACATGTGCTTATTTCAAAATACATCACATGGAACAAGCTCAAGGTATAAGCTAGCAACCACCAATCACCATGGACATGATTTTTCTATTGGAAAGCTACTGACTATTAACTTTTCTTCTTATCATAAGTATGTGATCTTGTGACGTGTGCTTTCCTTGATCTTGTGACAAAATCTGTCTCAGGTACTGTCGGCTTCCACGACAGTCACCTATAAGGAATGACATCCTAAGTTGGTCACTAAGTACCTTCGTCAAGTGGAGAAAGAGCAGTTATCCCTCGAACGGTATTGGGTCGTCTCCTTTTCAACAAGTGGTGGTGAGCCCACTTGAGAGAACATACACCCGCAACCTTGGGTTTGACCTCCTATGGCGCGGCGCCGCTCTTTCACTTGCCCCATGTGGCTATACACGACCACTTGATTTAGAAGGATTTATAAAGCACCCTAAGGACAACAACTATGTTTTTGGATGCCTAGCCCCAAAATCCTACCTAAACTATAAGATTCTTTTTTGCCCTCCTATGGAAGTATTAAGTGAGTAGATTTAAGCTATTTTTAACTTAGCGAGTGACGAGAGAGTTTCTTGTGTGTGTGTGTGTGCATCAAAGAAAGTGACGGTTTTGAGCGCACATGAGATATTGCATATAAATGAAAAGGCTTTTCTTTTAAAATGAAAATAATGCAACTCAACCTAATAGAAAAACAACTAAATAAACCATGTAAACCATGTAAAAAAAACTAAATAAAATAAATTGTAAAAATAAAAAAAAATCTATAAACAAAATTGTAAAAGTAAAAAAAAATCTATAGACTTACCAAGATTTTCAACCTCTTTTTAATCCAGTCTTCTTCTTTACTTTTTGTTTGGCTAAGACTAAAGCTAATGCCAATGCCAATGCCATTTTTTCCCATAACTTCATCTTCATCTTAGTTGGTCTTTCTTCTTTGATAGACAATAATCTAGAAGCTATGAAGCCAAGAATACTTGAATGGAAACTGTACAATATATTGAAACTATCTGTAAGTTACAAACTTATATCAAATAATTAAATATAAAAAACACTAGCTATTTAGCTATTTTTATATACAAGTAATGCTATATATTACATCTTATATACATTCATAGAGTTGATAACTATTTTTATGTACAAGTAATGCCATATACTTATATACATTCATAGAGTTGATAGCTATTTTTATGTACAAGTAATGCCATATATTACATCCTACATACATTCATAGAGTTGATTATACCATGGAGGTTTACAAAATGAAATTTAGAAATACAACATTCAAATAAATGATTGGCAATTATTTAAAATAGTTATTTAGGTCACCAATATTACCGGTTCAGTACTTGGGGAAAACCGGAAAACTTAGAATGGGTCACCAATGTGTTAAAAGATTCCCTCCTCTATCCCATAGGAAATATATATATATATATATATATATATATCACAAAAAAGAGGTAGTTATATATTTATAAAAAGGTTGTTGACAAACCAAATAACATAAAATGTACAAAAATTTCAAAAAACATTATAGTATTCTTGTATAAATATTTTCAACAAATATGTTAATTGGTCATGATGCTTTTTCTTTCTTACAATACCTACCTTATGAATTTCAAATTTAGTGCTATACTGCTTTACATAATTACTAATAAACAAGACAAGTAAAATGCATATATGAGAAGTTTAAGAGCCAAGATAATTTCCATTGAGGCCTTCTTCCATTTGTTGTCCTGCTTTAATTTTCCCTTGATCTTTTTGATTCATGTTGTTCTCATTGAGTGCTAAAGTTGTTTGTTGGAATGTCTTCATTAATAATATGCCCCATCGTTGAAGCAATTGAAACACTAGGAAATCATGTATCTGGTCGAGAACCTCTTGCAAAACCCAATATGATATTGTAATGCATCTATGAGTTTGACGCAATTTTATCATAATCAATATTTAGTTCTTGGAATTTAGATTTTATGTTTTCCTTCTTGGATTCATGTTTTTCGATGTGAATACTTAAGTATTCTATGCATGTTTCATGCCCACAAGCTAGCAGGTCATTTGTCTGAGGATCTTCTTAATTTCATTGACACTATCATTGGCCATTTTAGTGAGATGGGGAATGTCAAAGATACAAATCAAAGGCTCTATGTGATACATGCATCTAGTAGCAGAGCAAGTATGATATAAATTCATGAGGTTTCTTAAATGAAGACTACAAATAAAGTTTAAAGAAAAATTCCAACACAAGACCAGACATAAAATCATAACCCGGACTCCTTCTTACAATAATGGACAGAATGATTCCAAAAATTTAAAGCTTACCCGATATATGTTCACTGCATCAATTGTATTCTGTTTCGGGGTCAAGCTCAATACCTACTTCTTGTGTTATACCCAGTCCCCTGTTCCATACCAACAAAAAAGATAACCTATAAACCAATTATCCCAAATGTGATTTGTGTCGAATTCAATTTTGGGATTAAGTTGAGTCCACCATCATGGTGGACAATATTGAGGAGAAGATCCTGCAGACAAGGAATTTAAATGCACGTCTATGAAATGTCTTGTCTTAGTACACATATTTACACTTGAGGAACGATTAACATGCATTGACAGTGTTGGATTCTTTCCTTGGCGTACAACTCAATTCATGATATCTATGGTAACAAAACCACTTTGAGGGTGTCCCCATTTTCCACTAGTTTCCCCTTTGGTAAACATGCAACCTTATTTGCAAACATGTTTTCTCAACTATTGTTTCTCCATCAAGTATGAAACAATTGGAAGAATTCAAAGGAATCAATCATACTCTATATTCTCATTTTCATACGCTCAAGAACTACATCTTTGAGTTGAGGATTTCTTCTTATTAGTCCTATAATTAAAGATGAATATTTAATGATAGTAGCTATCGTATTTAAGGGTAAACAAGGGAGTCTCATACACCAACAAGATAGCTAACCGACATATATGAGGTAACTTGTATCCTTTTAAACCAAAATTAAACCCACCCAATTCTTTGGATTAAAAAAGGATCTGATATATGACCTGACATGTAACGTCTTTAAAAAAAATTAACCCCAGCAGATTATCTATAAATACTGTTTAAATTTATTGGTTTCAAACACGTTGAGACACGTTGAACTTCTTCCTACTTATCAAGATTTAACAATGATATAAGTTATCATGGATAAGTCAATTAAGTGTTTAGTGGATGACTTAATTAGTAAAAGATTATCAAGTTCTCATGTGTAAAATAAATGTCATTAATTGTAAGTATCCTCAAGTAAAGGTGTCTTCAAGGTGAAGTATAAAAGTTAAACATTAATAATAGAGGAGTGTGCTATATAATTGTTGATCATGATTAATTAAATCATTAATTATATTTCATTGTTTATACACAGAGGTACTATGTTGACACTTATCCATTAACCAAATAAATATTTTAAATTACTATTCACAATTTAAATTAATTACTATTATTATTAATTGTTATTGTTATTATTATTATATTATTAATATTATTTAATTAATAATAATAATGATAATAATCCCTTTTATAAAGTATAGTGGGTTGAATAATAATGAATTTATTAAATAAATTATTAATTTAATTAACGAACGGAATCATCCCAAGTAAATTAAAAGGATATGTTTGAATAAATTATTGAATAATTCCATTACTAGAGAGAAATTGGGATGATATAAAATAATATATAATCCACCTTATTACCTCAAAAGGGGATGCATTAATGATTACCATGGAAAGTGGCTGTCGGGATTATCGGTCTGTGGGCTCGGGGGCTAGAAAATCCGTCGATTTCCTAGGGTCGGCACGATAATAGCTGATCGGCAAGGTGGACACATCATTTTGGGGTTGTTAAGGTAACTTACAGAATCCATTCTAGAAATCTTCTTATCTTACTGCAATCGACGGTTTCAGGTATTTTTCTGAACCAGCTTAATTAGAATGTATTTTCTTTTATTTCCAAGCTATGCATGTCAAACGAACAGAATTAAATGGAAAGTTTTAGGATTATGTTTATTTAACTGCAGAGACATGTAAACATATAGAAAACAGACAGTTAAACATTTACAGAAACAGAAATATAGATGGTTGAATCTCTTGTTTTCTTCTAACAATAATTAAGGGAAAAACTAGGTATAACCTGATAACCTGGAATAGACCCAGTGCCTAGATAGGGCACTACAGTTGGTATCAGAGCGCAAGGCTCAGACACTGAGACCTTAGGGCCTAACTACACCTGGAAATTTAGTGAAATTTACTAGAAAATAACAAACCAGTATGATGGCTGCAAAAAGATAATTTGAAGAGCCTTTTCCCATTTATTCGTAAGGCATAACAAAAACAAAATTTGAATGATATATATATATAACTGCTTATTTAGGGCTCAGTCTAGACCCCATTAAAGAAACCTTTCCAGAAAAACAACAACATTTCTATATACACTCTTTTAATATTCAAACCCTAATATTAATCCAATGCTAAAGCATTTGGGATAAACAATGTTTTTAAACAAATAAATAAATACATATAAACCAAGTTACAACACTATATATATTACCGTTATAATATTTAGATCTAAAATTTAATACTAACAACAAAAAAAACACTTCATTGCATTTATATAAAGAAATTGTATTCATAATAAATACGAAACAATGAGTCTCGCACAGGATTTACAGAGGGTTCTCCAAATTTCAGACCTGCAGCCAAAGTGATCAGTTTTCATTTCCTATTATTTTAATGCAGATCTGCCTTCTTGCCTGTAACATTTTGTTTTAAACATTCATTTCAATAAATGTGGCATAAAACAAATATTCAAATAATATTGTTGCCTACAATATTGTTTATAATACAAGCATCGCAGCAATTTCGACGCAGAAATCGTTTCATTTGAGCTCGATATGATCCATTTTGACCAATAACTAAGAAGATTTACAAGCATGGCAAATGCATGAAATGATTTCCATACTGCTCTCCATTGTTGCTGCTTGTTTTGTCCGAAATGAATTTCATACAAAATGTTGCTTCCTTTGAAACCCTAGCGCTCAAGCCAGGTGTACCAAGCGCCCGGAGCCCAATGCCACATCAATTGTCCTCCAAGCGTTTTTCTTCTTTCCTTTGTGCCCATCCCAAACTCAACAACTAGAGCCAATTGGCCCACGCACTTAACACATCAATGCCCACCATCGAATCCCATGCACTGAGTTCACATAAGAGGACGGGAATATATAAAAGATGCGTTGTGCTCAACGCCGAGGACTCATCAAGGAACCGAATGCCAAGCCAGGTGGGTCCCATGGATATCATATCTCCCATCGTCCATGAGATTACCCACATATCTCCCCAGCACCGAGGCTCTTACATGAAACCAAGAGCCAAGTCGAAGCAGCCCTACAATGCCAAATAAAACCTTATTTCCTCCTTAAATAGGCATACTTTTGACGGCACGTGAGACGGTTTCCACGTTTCTCATGAGCGGCTATACCGCTTTATTGGAATGCGGACGAGTAAGGAATGAACACGTGGGATGGTGGTTTCCTTTCCGCGACCACCAACCACCCTTACCATGCGTGCATGTTGCCGACGCGGAATAAGGAGAGCCGTTGATCCTGCCTTGGCGTCAATCCCCATGCGAAAAAGAGAAGGTTTTTTTTGTGTTTTATATTGTTTTAATTTTTTTTATTATTATTTTAAATTAATGTTTTTTAAATATTAATTTAATTTTATTAATTTAATGTAGTGTCTCTCAACCATGCTCCTATTTAAAGCTATAATTAATTAATTTCACCTAATACACTGCTATGCAATCTTTGGTTCTCACATCATATCTGTCCATCGTACAGATAATAAATTTTGAATGAACACCATAATTAATGTGTTGCCAATGCCATTTCCCGGCTTCTTCCATCGTGATTCATGGCATTGGGCACACATTTTCCAGTTGCAGATTAAAATTTTGGCAGACTTTATCTCCAGGGTATTGAGATATCCAATAAGCTATGGCAGTCAAACATCATTTGCACTGAAACAACCATGCCCCGGGGGACCAGATCTTCTGGAACCAAATTGGACCATCAAGGGTTTCGGATCAGGTACTCCGGCTGATCGCACTTTATGCTTAAGGGAGACTCTCGCTACAGCCCATAGGCATCTGCATCAAGTTCCAATAAATCGCTGCAAATGCAAGGGTTCGGGCTCTTGGGGCAAACATCCTTCTCAGAGGTAGGTACCGTATTGTGAACCATGAAACTTCAACCCCCTTGCTGGTACCAATTTTGCAAAATAGTAACATTACAAATGTCCATTAGCTAAAGCTATAATTATAAGATTCCATTGGCAAAGAAAACCGTAGTAACCTTAAGTTAAGATGTTAATTTGTTAATAATATGGGGAATGGCCAGGGTATTTATTTGGTTCTCTCTGATATTGGAACTGAAGGAGTGTGAGATATCGTTCTAGCTCATGTCCATGGAGTAAAGGTCCTTGTCAAATACATTCGGCTGTGGGAGGTTGACAATAGCCGACGACTGGGCCTATAAAAAATAAGGTAACCTCTTAACCAACATTTACAGTTTAGACTCTAAATAAAATTGTAATTTTCATAAAAAATTAAAATATATTGAAAGTAAGATTCCGAATTTAATAATTTAAAGGAAATAGAAATATATTTATGCTCAATTAAGACAATTTTGCAGTTTAGATGCAATTTTCTTTTTACAAAATTTATCCATTTTTTAGATATAGATTTCCAAAAAATTAGTTTAATTTGAGGGCTTGATTAATTCCCCATACTAACTACACTAACTGTGTTAAATGAGAGACTAAAAAACCAGTCAAATAGATAAACCTATGCTGATGAAAAATGACAATAGAAATGAAAAATTTACCTTGGGAAAATATATCCATAGCCTCAGCTCTGAATCTATTAAAATGATTTACTTCAACAAACAAAGGGAAAGTGGTGGCGGTTGGATTAATGGTAGAAGCAACGCATGCAAAGTTTGATCCATGTTTAAAGTTAGATCCCACCAATTTCAAATACTAGCTCAGTAATGTTGGATTCAATGCCTCGTCTGTAATTCATTCATTAACAAACAGTCAGTCTAGACTTTCAAATCTTTACATCAAGAAATTACCCAACAAGATATAAAACGTCCAGGTACATAAAAAAAAAATCGATAACTAAGCTCTCCCCAGATTCGTAGTATCTCCAAGTGTGTTTTTCCTGGCTGGGAAGGAGAGAATGCAGCCTCACGCTTTCCACAAGGCCGCCTATGTCATAATTCGAGTGTCCAAAGTTGAAAATTGCAGTGAAATTACAAGCCCCAGCCCTCGGGTCTTGAATCTGCGACAATAAATATTGGTGAAGCTCCAAATATTAAATCGAAACTTTGCAAGAATAAGTAGAGACACCACCACTGAAAACATTTTTGATGCTGCTGCTGTAAATATGCTATAATTTGCTTCATACTTTGCTTTTTAAAAAATGTATATACAATATTAGGAATAATAGAAGGGTAAAAATATTTATTAAACGTTATATGAAGGGTAGCTTTATAAACCAAACCGTCAAAAAAAAATTTCCTGATGGGTAAGGGTGCCCGTCAAATTTAACCCCTGCATCAGGGAACCGAATGCCAAGCCAGGAGGGTCCCACGGATATCATATCTCCCATCGTCCATGAGATTACCCACATATCTGCCCAGCACTGAGGCTCTTACATGAAACCAAGAGCCAAGTCGAAGCAGCCCTACAATGCCAAATAAAACCTTATTTCCTCCTTAAATAGGCATACTTTTGACAACACGTGAGATGGTTTCTGCGTTGCCCATGAGCGGTTTACTATACCGCTTTATTGGAATACGGACGAGTAAGGAATGAACACGTGGGATGGTGGTTTCCTTTCCGCGACCACCTACCACCCTTACCATGCGTGCATGTTGCCGACGCGGAATAACGAGAGCCGTCGATCCTGCCTTGGCGTCAATCCCCATGCGAAAAAGAAAAGGTTTTTTTTTGCGTTTTATATTGTTTTAATTTTTTTTTTTTTATTTAATTTTTTTATTATTATTTTAAATTAATGTTTTTTAAATATTAATTTAATTTTATTAATTTAATATTTAAAAAACATGCATTTAATTTAATTCGTTTAATTTCATTTAATTAAATTAATTTAATGACTTTTAATTTAATTTGATTTAATTAATTTAATTTAATTTAATGTCATTTAATTAATTGATTTAATTTAATTAATTCAATTTAATTTAATTTTTTTTATTTTGTTTTATTAATTATTATTTAATTTAATTTAATTTAGTTGTTGATAAGAATTAAAAAAAAAAATACCATGTAAAAGAAAAGGTTTTTTTTTGCGTTTTATATTGTTTTAATTTTTTTATTATTATTTTAAATTAATGTTTTTTAAATATTAATTTTATTTTATTAATTTAATGTAGTGTCTCTTAACATTCATTTAATTTAATTCGTTTAATTTAATTTAATTAATTTAATTTAATTAATTTAATTTAATGAATTTTAATTTAATTTGATTTAATTAATTTAATTTAATGTCATTTAATTAATTAATTTAATTTAATTAATTCAATTTAAATTTTTTTTAATTAATTCAATTTAATTTAATTTTATTAATTACTATTTAATTTAATTTAATTTAGTTGTTGATAAGAATTTTAAAAAAAAAAAAATACCATGTCAAAATAAAAGGGGTTTCGGCAAAATTTCTTATATAATTATATAATGCTAGTGTTATTTTATTTATATTTAATTAAATTTCGTATATATTTTTATTTAAATTTCATGTATAATTATATAGCGCTAGCATTATTTTATTTAAATTTAATTAGATTCCATATAATGTTATAACCTAGGTTTCTTAAAAAATTAAAAGTTAATATATAAAAATATAATGCTACTCACGAACTTTCAATTTAAACGTTCTTCATAGATTTAAAGTTTTAAGGTCAATTATAGTAAGGTTGAAGTGGTTGGTGAAGTTATATTTAAATTAGCATAGATAAAATTTAAATTATAATTTATATTTAAGGGAGAAATTTAAAATATTTAAATTTAATATATATAAATAATTAAAATTTTGGAAAATAAATAAATAAATAATAAAGAGTGGTTTAAGTGGTTTGGTGAAGATCTAGTGTTTTATAAATCCATGTATTTAATCAAATTGTCTTAGTATTTATTATATTTAACATCCTACATAAAATTAAATTCAAAAAATTCAAAAAATATGTAGGTGTAATTATATAATGATAAAAAAAAAATTACAATTGCAATTTTTGGATGGTCACATTACAATTTCTCATAAAAAAATTACAAGATATTTAATTTTTCAATTCTTTGTTCATTGCATTTCATGATCGTTGAAATTGCATTTTCATTTTACAGAATGTGAGTTATTCTCAATTATACTTGTTGAAATTCTAAAACTTGTAATTATCAAAATGCCGAAATTGCATTTTCCTACATAATAATTCTAAAGTTGAAATTGCAATTTTAATAATTCTTTACCTCTCTTAACCACGTTATGGCCTAGATGCCCATATTTAATTGAAAGTTAATTAGGTGAATTGAAAGTTGAATGGATTGTGTTAAACAATACCAAGATGAAATAACAAATAGCAAATTATATTGAAGATGAAAAGAAGTTCATCATCATGGAATTTTGGGTTTTTCAAAGATGGGGTAATATGAACTATTGGATGCTTCATTTCATGTTTTGAATGTAAGTAAATTAGAAAAAGGTTTACTACTCTATTAAGCTTAATAAATGTAAACTCAATTTTATTGCAAAAAAACATTCATTACTTATGGATTTATTATTATTTTTTAAATATATCCAATTGAAAATTTTAAATCAATTTTAACTAATGGTATACTTTTAAAATCAATATTTCGAAAATAGAAAAACACCTAATGGCTCTATTTGAACAATGTAAACTATTTCCTAGAAATTTATCTATATTTTAAAGAAAATTAAGGATTCCAAAACCTCAAGAATAAGAGAGGGTTCCAAGACCAAACACTAGTGGATTGTTATTAAATACTTTTACAAATTTTTTATTAAATCACTCAACTATTCCATTTGCTTATGGATGACAAGGGGAACACTTCCATGCCAATAATTGAGATGATATAATGCAATCAATGCATTGATCAAGGGTAGTGGAAAAACAAAATCATTAAATGATGTAATGTAATTCAAGTCAACAAAATCATTAAATGTTTTTTCAAAAACATAATCATAAAATATTTTGATAATTCTAATGACAAATATTTATTTTTTAAACAATCGCATAAAATAAACAATCCAAACCAAAATCATAAAATGTTTTGATAATTTAGATAATTTTTTTTTAATCAAGATAAACATCAATGATAATGTGATAATGTGAATGGTTTAAAAGTAATTAACATAAATATTAAATTCCATTAAAATATCATTAATAATTTAAAAAATACTAAAAAAATCCAAACAATAGACACTTTCATATGGAGTTACAAACTTTTACAATTCAGCCTACTCATATGGAGTTACAAACTTTTACAATTTAACCCAGTCATATGCCGTTATTTTGGAACACAAGAATAAGTATATATTTCTTTTACAAATCAGCCTACTCATATGAAGTTACAAACTTTTACAATTCAATTGACTCATATAAAGTTAGTTTGGAGCACAACAATAAGTATATATTTCAATTGAGAAGAGGTTATGCTTAATATGAAAACCTAATAACGGCCTATATTAAGAAAACCTAATAACGGCCTATATTAAATGCAATTGTGAAATTACTATCATGTTATCATGTCAGTACCATTTGTCAAAAACCCAGATTCATGGTATTATAAAATTGAAGTTTTCACAATTTATAACATCTACATTTTTTAAATTTGATAAATAAAAAATAAATTATCTAAAAATAAAATACATTTTTATTTTTGACATTAAAAGTTTCCAACCATGTTAATGTCAAAAGAGTTGTAACCAAAACTTGCAATGAGTTGGCAGAATAATCAAAAGTCTATAGTTCTACACCTGAGTGAACCCTTTCTTAATATATTTTTACGGAAGAACACTACACTAGTACCATTTTACTCCCTTTTACAAAACCTGTAAAGGTTGGCGGTAAAGATTCATCATGCTGGAAAATTGAGTCGGATGGTAACTACCTAAATTTGCATAGTCACGACAGCAGAGTGAGAGAGGTGTAAATGCAAATCGTAATGACAGTGGTGTAAAATGCAAATAGTAATATCAGTGTCATTATTTAGACATGAAGTAGGGAGAAATCCCCCGCAAAAGTCTCCACAAAGAGAATTATATAACCTCTTACTCTCAATTTGGGCTTCTCATCATCATTTGAGGAGGCAGATTTTCATAAGATAGTAAGCAGCTCATCCATACAAATAGGCTTTTATAGGCTTTAGGTCAGCCATGGCTGTGAATTAAACTCCAGGCCAGTGACAAAAAAATATCGTGTGCTCCTATCTATGAATATGTTCGAACTCAAACGAGGGCGGGAAGCGGCAATGTCACTTGTATCTGGTAGTAAGGCGGAACAAAAAATTTCAAAATTCAAAATTCAAATGGGCGATACAGGAAAACGGTTTCATGGAAAACGACGTTAATATAGACATCTGTAGATAGTTTTAGGCCCATCTCCCTCTACAACGTTTAATACAAGATCCTCAAAAAGATAATTGCAATCAAGTTATGGAAAATCATCCCTTCCATCGTCTCGATTAACCAAGGATGATTTGTCTTTTATTTTTTTGGAACCTTGAATTACCTTCAATTCTGTAGGTTTCAATATCAGAGATTGCTACTGCAAAAAAGGTTTTTATATTTGAGATGGTGAATTTATTTAACAAAGAACCAAGTGCACTGGACTTGTGCCTTAAAGTTGTATTTCATTCAACTAGCACTTTGAAGTTAGGGTATGCTTTGCACTCTGACCTGAAGCGTCTTTCTGATTCCTATGCAGAGCTGGAGTGTTTTCGCTACTGTGAAGCGCCTAAATTAGACCTTCAAAAGGTTTTTCCATCTGTTCCAGGGGGGCTTTCCGACCTTGCAAAGACTGTGCTGGGAAGTGCTTTAAACAAAAGTACTAGGATGAGCGACTGGAGGGAGCGTCCCTTGAGCAATAGTCAGGTACACTAAATATAAATCCATGCTACGGTATAAGTTGCACTACAAAGTATAAGAACCAGTACAAACCTCTAAAAACTGATAAAGTTTGAAATAAGAACATACAAACTACAAATTTAAACGTTGCTACGAAATTTATATGGGAATGTTCAGATCAATATTTTCAAGCATACAACAGACTCGCAGATATCTCCAGTAACTGAAATATGCAACCTCTTATAACTTGAAGAAGTCACAAAAATACCCATACCCCATGGGCCTTGTACAAAATCCAGATACTAAACTAAATGGACGAGAATGATAGGAATTTGTAGGACGAGGAGTACCTGAAGTTCTAATTTACAAAAGGACGATTCAGCCGCTCCAGCTGCTTGCAATAGGATTCAGGTTCTAATTTGTAGAGGACAAGAACAATGTTTCAGCAGCTCCAGCTATAGGAATTTGCAGGACGAGAATGAGAACCAGGTCTCTTGGCATTTTGCAATGGACTGCACTGCCTTGAATGCAGGTAGATGGGCATTGAATGCAGGTAGGTGGGCGTTGAACGTTGAGAATATGGCAGGAGCGAGACTGTGTATGATGAGATCTCCAGGATATGGCTGCAGCTAGCTCATGATCAAGCTGCACGTTTTCGATGGGACTGTATGGCGCTTCATGTGGTACTACGTCAATAATTATAATACATTATTATAATTATAAAAACTAGTTGAATGATATTGCAATATTTCTCATTTATGCAATGACATGAAATGGATGATAATGTATGGTATGTTCTTATTTCATATTCCTTTATGGCATGTTCTTATTTCATATTTCTTTATAGCATGGATGAAAAGTTAATGTATTATTATATTTTATAATACCTTATTATAATTATAATATTTAGTTGAAAGATATTGTAATATTTTTTATTTATGCATGATAGTATAAAGTAATGTGATATTACATTTTTTTTTTGGGATAACTGGAAGTAGAAGAAAGATTAATATTTTGTCTATATTTTGTACATTCTTATGTAATTTGAAAAGTTAAATGTATTATTATATTATATTTTATATTACGTTTATGTGATGAAATGAATTAGGTAAATTTAGGATAATGCATCACCATATTTCATATTTTGTTAATGGGATAGCAAGATGTAAAGGAAAGGTTAATGCCTTGTTTATAGTTCATAATTATTTTATGGGATACTATGAAAGGCTAATGTATTATTATATTTATACTACGTTTATATGATAATATGAACTGGTTGAAAGATAAGATACTGTTATGATATTTCTTGATGTTATAAAATGAACTAGATGAAAAGTTAACACATGCCTATATTTCACAGTTCACTTAGGGGATTGTAGGTTGTAAGATTAAAGACATAGCCTTCCTTTTTGTCAAATTGTACCCTTAGGGTTTCCGTTTGCAAGTGTTACTTATTTAAGATATATTTCAACTATGATAGAGATCCTTGCCAATTCACATATGGAATAATTGTTCCAGAACAAATGCTTTGGAAAGCCAAAGAACTATAACTTAGGAGTAGACACTTATAGTATAAAAAAAAAAAAAAAAAAGAAGAAGAAAAAAAAAAATCATTCACTAACTACGAGCATTAAATTGTCGAATAGAGATGGTATCAATAACGTAAAATTGTATTTTAAGAAAAATCTACTCGGAGAAACTTGGAACAAAGACCAACGATATTTTAAACCTTTTTCTACATAGCCATGATGAGAAAACAAGTGGATGGATATAATCGGTTGATTTGCTGAATGACGAAAAATTGATCAATTTTAAATGATAAGACACCAAGATGCTCAGATTGACGAGACTTTGACGGATTGTCGAGGAAGAGAAACCAACTTAAAATTTGAAAACGAGATATCAATGTGATTGGTATGATGAGCTAAACTCAACGACATGCATTTTGCATTACGACAAAACCATTTATGAAAACTCATGACTACGAACTTGAAATTTAACCATGGTATCGAAATGGTCAAATGAAGGCAATGTTTCGTAAAAAGAAGTATGGAGACGATTAGCATAATAAATAGAACGCAATGAAGCTAACCTTAGGTCATAATCAAACATGATAAAATGACAACTAGCGCTCGAGATGGAACTTGATGGGGTTAAGAAGACACTTTGTGTGACTTGATGAATCTGTCGAAGTGGTCCTATGATAACATAAACGAAGAGATAAGGGAAATACATGATAAGCTCATGGAGCTGAACATGATGATACTAATGACAAGAATAAGTGATATCGAAAATCTAGTTGGGACTGACAATTATTGAATGTACTATCGAATTGATATTATACACAATTATGATTGAGTTCCTGAGAATGTATTGGAACCATGTTGGAAAAAAAAAATAATAATAATAATGATTAGAACCACTTGTGCTTAATATGGCCATGATTGTTGGAGAAAAATAGAAGGGAATGGAAAGAAGATGATAATAGGAAATTAAGATAAAGTTTAGTGTCGAAAGTACAAGAACAAAAATTAACTTCAGGATGAAGTTCTATTTAAGAGGGGGTGTATGTAATGCCCCTAGAATGACTGTGGACCTTAAGGGCACCTGTCAAGTGACCCGGCTGAACAACTTCGATATGGTGGTCTCTTGAGCCTTGTTATGTCTTAAATGATTGAGGAAAACCTGAAGATGTGAATGACGATAATAATTGATAAACGAATTAAGGAATTAAATTATATTGTGTGGGGTGGGATAATTGATTGATTACATCTTGCTTAATGATTAGCACAGATTGATCAAGTCAAGTGTAGTGGGACATTTATAGTCCTAGCTGTGTGACTTGGGAGGACGCAGCTGAGATGCATCATAGATTTACGCATTTATTCTGAACTTCGGGACGAAGTTCTAAATAAGTAGGGGTGTATGTAGTGCCCCTAGACTACTGTAGACATTGAGGGCACCTGCTGAGTGACCTGACTGTTTGAAACATTAATAAAATAACCCTATGATTTTATTTTGAGTATATTTATGATTACGATTGATTGATATATGTGCATTTGGGTAGTTATTGTGAATGGACGATTTCATGTTGTTTAACAATTAACTTTGATATGAAAACTGTACATATGAATGGTGCTTAACGACTAGTTGTGCAATTGATTATGTGATTAGACGAATGAGTAACGATTGAGTAAACTATAGATGCTTAATGAAGCAACATATTTATAAATCAAATTGTGATTATTGAGGACATTGCTACTAATTTACGTTTGTGAGAAATGTGTGTAGCGACAGGTGAAACGGTTAACCGACGGACACACAAAGGAATATGAAGGGTCGTAGAGTACGAGTAAATCACACACAGGGAGAGCGATGACGATGTCGACTTCTGAAGGAATACCACGCTTGAGAAGATAAGCACTGATCCGCTTGCTCCTAGTGAAAATGCTTGTTAAACTTAACTGCATAAAAACATATAATTTTGCACCTAGAGCATTACTTAGAAATGCATTTGAGTACTTTAGGCATTTGCATATATCTAAACATAAACAATCATTGGAGAATGTTATGGCAAATTATCACATCGTCGATCTACTGCGTATGGCTTGAGGGACTCTACAGCAGTGAAGAGAATACTTCCTTGTGCTAGGTGTGTAGGTATTGTGGGTGCCAAGCTAGATAGATCTTGCAAGGTTATCCCTGGCTCTGTGCTGGAGCTCACTAGCTTAGCAAATATTCCCTCCCATGTCCTAGCATCCTGATAAACCCAATTGCAGATTGGATTGGCTCATCTTGGTGTATGCTTGGCTATGTGTGAGTCTGTTGTTCCTTGGTTCCTTGTAGAGATCATGCCCAGCTCAGGGGTGGCAGTGGTGCTGAGAGATTGAGGAGCACACTGGCCTATGGTTGGGTGGAACGTTGCAGTTGCATAGCCAGTTGCTTGGGACTGCCTTATTGAGATAAGTATTCTCCTGTATATTCTTGCAAAGATTTAATTGATGGATATCTGAATGTAGGGTGATGGTGTAAATGAATTTACTTCCGCTGTGTTTTTACGAGTTTATGCAATTCCATATGATCTTTTATAAATCTGCAAAGGTCTTTAATTGGCTGTTATAGAGTCTTGAATGTATGATAGATATCAATAGCATTTAGTTAACTTCCGTTGTGTTTCCATTGTATAAACATATACTTGTATATATATATTTTCATTTTCATTTGAATGCTTGTTTAATGAATGGATATGGGGGCTAGATGCCCGGTTTAACCTCACGATCCCTCCAAAAATCCCCTCCTCCATACTTCCCACCATACTCATTAGATCTATCCCTTTGCTAATCTATACCTCCCATGCTACCTCCCTCCCTCTCATCCCCCTTTCTATCCCCTTTTCCATAACAAACCACCTCTCTACCCCACCCCCCCACTCTCTCTCTAACCCCATCTCTCTCTCCGATTATCTTTAACCCCCCTCCTTTATAACTCCCACACTCTCTCCCTCTCTCTCTTTAACCCCTCTCCTCCTCCCTGTTATTATACAAACTATCATCCCTAGAACACCTAAACTGTGTGGACCAAGGGGCTAGTTACAGTAAGTGGGGAGGACATAGGTCCAATGTCACCATAACCTAACTCCTCATCTTCTTTGGTTAAGTCCTAAACCCATGGGAGAGTCCGTAATGGAGGAATAACACCTGTAAGCACCAACACACCTGGAAATACCATTCTACAATCATTATGGATAATATTAGTGCCTTGCATGGAGTCAACAATGGATAATAAAGACAAATAAGTAATATAAAAGGCGTAATTCAATATACCAATCAATGTCAATGAATATCACAAGTTCAACATACTTCACAATTCATACAATGCATCTACCTGATGCATACCAAGTATCTACCTGATACATATCATCATACATGATCCACCTGATCATACTATGTATCCACCTGATACAAATACAAACTTAACCGAATATTTAGGGACACCTAAAATTGAAGTTATTGACATTTAGACACTGACCCATTATAATCCTCCCTTGACCCAACCTGACGATCATGTCTTGATACAACTAGATGTACCTTTTTCCATAGATCCCTTTAAATTTGTTCAAAATGTACAACATAATATGTCTAGAACCAAAGTATGGTTAATCTAACAAGCATGGGATGTACTTCCACTACACCTAGTGTCTTTTGAGGAAACATGAATGCTTCTTATGTATATTTAGTTATCAAAATCATTTCTTCTACCCATATGCCACATGTTCCCAATGTCTCTTCATTCATAATGCCATCTATTAGCAAACACATTCCAACCCTACGTTTTCCTAGTCTTGGAATACCTTCCACAAGTAATTTTATGCCTAGTTCGAGCTTCTCCTTTGGTGTATGTAATAATCTATTGATCCCTCAACAACTCCCCAAGTTATGTGATGTGGGGCCCCACCTGAAATTTTGAGCTAAAGGCCACTGATCCAAGTGTTGTTACTCTTTAATGATGTCTATACAACTACAATTTGGACGGAGTCCTTATAAGGTATGTTTTATCATACCATGTCTAATATTTCTCCTTTACACGTTTTTTTATTATCATGCCATACACTTGGATATAGTAAACCCCCCTGCCCTTACTACGTATTCTTTCTGTACAAGCAATTCATCCTTGAAAAGTTTGACAAAATATGAGTGAGAAAACTATCCCTGATTCCATAAGCTTAAATTCCACTTGATGAAAACCCTCAGTTTGTTTCACCCCTAAACCATCCAAAGAGTGAACCTAAAAGAAAAATAAGAAAAGACTTAGTTTTTTCGAAGAAGCGTCCTTGGAAAAATAATTTTGGAAAAATAGCTCTATACACCCATGTAACATATCGGAAATGGCATATGAAAAGCGGTGAAAAACGATGAAATGTTACATGGGTTATATCATATGGTATATCATACGTTTTGTGCGTCCAATATTATTTGCAACATCATGTGACGAGAGCTTGCACAAAGTACGAAGCAAAGTTTGTGCACCCTCTTAAGACCAGTCACATATTATGATGGTGAGCTCGCACAAATCGCCTTTGCACTGGCCAATGTGTATATGATGAGCCCGCAATACCATGGTGCAACCATCAAATGTGTATCGTCGCATGTAGAGTCGAGCTTGCACATGGGACAACAAGTTTAGTTTTGTGCACAAATCATGGTCTTGACTCTTGGCATTGTGGAGGGGCTGCACAACGTACCATTTTGTGCACCCTCCAAGGACTAGTCTCCAATCATAACCGTTAGCCCGCACAAAACGATAAAATGTGAGTCTGTGCACTATCAAACAACTTTTGGTTGAATGGTCGATGGAGCCCGCACATTGTTATGTAACATTGGTTGAATGGTCGATGGAGCCCGCACATCGTTATGTAACATTGGTTGAATGGTCGATGGAGCTCGCACGGTTGATGAGTCAATAGCTATATGCTTGAAGTCATTTTCTCACGCTCCTTTGGCTTCTGTCTCCATGAATACTGGTTGCTGGAACAGTGGAAACCTATTGGAACACAACCAGTATTCCAATGAATCAGATCCCTTTTTTGTTTCCACGAACACCAATGTCAAAGAATGCTTGCCTGCATGAATTTCAAACATAGTTGTAACAAAAAGGGGACTAGGACTACTTAAGCGACTTGGTACAGGCTTCAAAGAAGTACAGTACTTAGCATGTACCAGTACTTAGTACATGCTAGTGTTACACAAGCAAGTTTGATACAAAAGAAAACATAGAAGATATAATGTGGTACGGCAAGAGAAAATAACATAATGTCGATCATGCATGGATTAACAAAAAAAAACATGTGATACTTTGAGGGGTGTGCTCAAGTGGAATGTGCATCCAAGGAGGATGCAAGTTAGTTATTCCAACTATGAGTCAAGTGCATGTGAGCAAAAATGTGCATGACAATGAGTGCACATGATGAGCATGGGGTAACTGTGCATGACATATGAAGTGCACTAAGGGAAGATGAAATATCAATGTGGAAGTTGAAGCGACAAAGATGTGCTGAAGTAGTCATATGGAAGTTAAAGAGTAGTTGAATATGGATGAAGCGTAGGGGAAGCTGCACCACGAGTAGTCATTTGAGAGGGGTTAGCTAGATGGTCTTGAGACATGGCAATTGAGAGAGTCTACCATGGACCTCAAACATAGTGGTAAGGCAAATGTTGTAAATGTGTATATATATTGTTATGTTTGAGTAATGAAAATGAGTAGATAAATTCCCTTATTATAATTTGGTTTTGTATGCCCTCTAAAATTGTTTCAACTTTTATGTTTGTAGTGCTTTTCTATTTTCAACTTATATCTTTCGAAGCATTGTACTTAGTCTGCATAAATATGATTTCATAGAATTATGCCCATCAACTCTTTAGTTTGCTGTAATAATAACCAACTTCACAGATTTAGTTCATTTAATATATTGTTAGCACTCTAAAGTCTGAGCTAGTTCAATTAAAAAATTTGTAACTCAATCTTATTTTGATCCTATATTTGAAGAAGAAATAAATATATCAAAAATAAAATAATCTTATATCAAAATAACCTATTTTGACCACAAATTTATTAAGAATCTAATGTATGTCATATACCAAGTCCATGCATATAATGCATAATATATATATCCTGTCCCTTCAATGTTCAGACACGGTGTTCAAAAAAGCGAATTTGAATTTCAAATCTCAAATGCCCGCGCTCCACGAAAGTTACCAAAGGACGGTTCCTCACCAATTTCTTCCATTCTTCGCCATGGCATAAGATCCATCAAGGATACCTCAGAAAACTCACCGTCGGGACTCGGTAGTTCAAATCTTGTGCATTGAGGAGCGCCTTCAGGGCTTGCAAGTTTCCTAGAAGGAAATGGGTGAAAGGATGCTGTTCTCTCCATACTAAGGCTATGATGAAGGAGGTGAGCATCTTGCAACAGTTCATAAGATTTTTGGGGTGAGCATTGTCTGGAAATATTTGCTATATATTCTCATAATCTAGCGCTGCCAAACAGTTGTCACACATCCTACAAGGCACATGCTCAACTACGAGATCCAGTCTATGCCTGCTTAGGGCACATTTCCTCCTTGCACCAACTGGTATATAAACTAAATAGCCTCAGCGTATGCATTATTTGTTGTTATTTCCATAAATTGCTTCTATTGGTATCTCCAGCTCTCAAGATATGTGTAATGAATTTTTTACAGGAGTTGGCAGGCCGAAATAACCTTCACGAGCATGGGTGGCCAGCAGCATTTCATTCGGTGTTTCATCCATCTCCATGAATCATCCTGACAGCACCACATTAGTTCCAGGTACATCTCTCTGCCATGTCATCCTATCTCCTAGTGCTACAAGGCATTCTTGTCTCATCAAATTCTTTGGCATTTTCTTAACAAAATTTCAGTCCCTAAACCAAATACTATCCAATTTTTGGTCTAGTCAGGTTTAGTGCGTGGAATGTTCATAGAAACAACTGCAACATCTCATGGGAAATACCTGCGCACTTTGCCATCCTGCTTTCCCTTATATATTAACTCTAGCTAGCACATGAATTCATTCAAATTTTATTATTCAGTGTAATTCTTTGTGTATGATCATGTTAATGCTCTCGGATATGGTTACAATCAAGAATTGTTATTTGTGTTCAATCCTTTCGTTCACCTCCCTGTCTGTATATTCAAGAAACTAAGTATGTGAAATGCAGGAAGCGAGCCCTAGACCGATCTATCAAAAGATTGTGAAATGTGTCAGGGACCTCGATTTAAAGGTTGGAGGGTTAAGTCGATTATTTTATATATTTGAAGTGATTGTGTGTTAAGTACCAAGTGAATTGTGGTATTAAGGCCTGTGTAATACGTTTGTGGAGTGCATGCGATGTGCAGATGGTCATGGTCTATAAATAACTGTTAAATTCCGTGAACTTACTGTTAAGTGAAAGACAAGAACCCTCAATAAATTTTTGGAATGTTTCCCTACTTGTCAACTCGGCGTTTTCATGTTCTTCCTTGTGAGATCCGCCCATTATTTTTGGGTTGTGATGCAGCAGTTGAGTGATGTGTTTTGGGCAGAAAAAAATCAGTCTATTATGGTGATAGTGAGATATAGTTGGGAATTAATACCCCCTCGGTTCTCGATCGTAGATCTTGTGGTAGAATCTTCATAATATTTGAAGGTTGACCCTAGCGGAGAAAAACAGTTTGGTTAACTCCCTTGAGCGATCGCTCATTTATGTGACAACTCTTTTCTGCTCGACGCCTGCCTCTCACATTTTCTTGTTGAATCTTAGAGTCCATATGTACTTTAAGGGTTTAGTTGTCACCCTTGTCTCCTATGCCAAACTCCTGTTGAAGAAAAGGAAATAAAAGTTTTAAAATTTCTGCATTCCTCTTGTTTGGGTTGTTACATTTCCAATGCTAGCACATGTCCAATTTTTACATATTTTTTTAAAGCTAGAAACATGTTCAAGCATCTTTAAACACAAATATATGATATTTACTAGGAAAAAAACAGTACTAGGAAACATACATGTAGGAAATTTGAGTCACTTGGTTGGGCTCCCTAGTGAACCTATGTTGGTATCTAGCAATTAGTACCACATTACATAAAATATGCTTAGAGATTTAATCTTCCATGTACCTTTGGGTATATAGGAAGTCCCTTATTTTCGCCTATACCCATGCTTCCATAAACTCTTCGATTATCTTACATTGCTATAGTACGTGCTAAGAATATCACTTTGCGGGGAGATCACTCTTAGGAATCATATAATATGACTAAGGATATGGTCTATGTCATTAGTTAGTATTTTGAAAGATTATAGATGAATAAACTACCTAAACACTTGAATATTATGTTGGCAAGAAGGTTGAAGAAACCCTAAATTTTGAATATATGTCAAATTAAAAGTTCAATTTATAATCGAAGAAGGATAGAATGATGGATAACATCAACCATTTAGTACAAAAGGAGAAGGATGAGAAGGTATAAGAAGGTCACCATAAAATAATTGTTGAATTTGAACATCATCTTCAGAATATGAAGGAAAAATATGATCTTATTATCTCAAAAGTAGAAGCAATTGAAGGTCAATAATTATAATAGTTGGAGCATGTCATTGTACCGAAAAGGAGAGGGGGTGATAAGGGCATCAAAATTTACGAAGCACCATTAATGGTGGAACCATATTGATACCTCTTTACAATGAAATATCGGAAAAAATACAATAAGTGTCAACATTACAAAGGATGAAAATGAAATAATCAATGGTTCATATAATGAGGCAAAAAAAGACCATTATTTAATGTGATGTTATCAAAGAACAAAAACTATAACAAATTGGAGAAGCTATAATAATGCACATGCAATCAAAGGAAAGGAAGCCATGAAGAATTGACAAAAAAAAATTAAATATAGATGGATGGATAATCAATAGTAGTAGAAAGAGAGAACAAATATAAATAACCATTACTATTATTAGGTTTCATCACATATAAAAGCCTTAGCTACAAACATTTGATGACAAATCCTTTTTATGGGGTGATATGTTATAACTCCATGGGATGTATATATGGGGTTGAATATATAGGTAATGTGGTTACATGAATATTTAATAGGGATAACCCTAATAGGGGACCCACAAGTACAATTGGGGATATTATATGGAGAGATAGGGAATATTATATAGAGAGATGTAGTTACAATCATTATAATTAAGGATTCTCTTAATGAATATAATGATTTTTCTCTCTCAGGATTTCACAGTGTGCTCGTTTATTCTCAATGATTTTTGGATTCATTGTGTTAAGGAGGGTTTTATCGACGTTTCGGACCTATGATATGTAGTACATCTTCATGATAGGTAAGAATATGGATTGCGTATCGTAGGTATGAAACATCGATAAACCCCTCCTTAACACAATGAATCCAGAAATAATGGAGAATAAATATAAGGATTTATTATTTAATTCATCTCTATTATAACTTTAGGATTTATGTTTCACTCTCATATTTGGTGTACATTGGTTTATACACTATTTTATTAAGCTATTTTATTTACAAAATCCGTAACATGCTTCTTGAAAAACCTCCCACAAAATGCATTGTTCTCCCATGGTCTAGTACTTATATGTATATGTTGATATAAACCTTCCTTCCCATTGTTGGTCTTACTAGTGCAATGGCGTATGCATCCTCTAATGAACCAATCTACATCTTCCTGAATTTGGCACAAGACACATATCTACAAGTTATTATTTGTTTTCTCAAAACCAAAATGGCCTCCAACATCAGAGTTATGGGCCTCTGTTATTAGTTTTTTCCTCTCACCTATATAGGTGTATAACACTTATATATCTTGTTGAGAAATGCATCTTGGAGATGATACTAAATCTTGCTGTCACTTTAATTGATTCTTCATGACTTTGGCCTTGTATCCATGAAATATCTTCATGAAATTGTAATCTTATGTTCTTTCCCTTTGTATGAATCATGAGTGAAAGGATCCATGTGCACCAAGTTAGATAAAGATATGATCTTCAATGCACATAGAATCAATAGGATGTCTTCCTATGTGTTATATTTCCATTTTTATAAATGATTATGAGATAAAGTTTTGCAAACATCCCATCCATTTCTAGTGTCTTAATTGTTGAAGGTCAATATGAACCTACAAATATTACAAAGTCTAGTTTGATTAGTGTTATTGATGGCCTTTTTCAGTTTATATGGTTCTTCCACTTCATAAGATCATTCATTAGAGGATATAGCACATTGCTTACTTGTCTACATTAAGATAACTTCCATAATGTATCCACTTCCATCTATCCTCACTTGAAAGTGATTATTAATATTATGAAATATGAGAATTGGTGCTTATCTTGCATTTTAGGTTTTCAAATTTCTTTTAATAATTTCCTTTCCCCATAAAACCCTCTCCACTTTATTTTAGGGCATTCCAAAACTATCCTAAATTCAATGAAATTGGTAGGAAATATCCATTTAATGAAAGATTGTAAAGAAAATCACATTTCTTAAGTTGAAGGTTTTGATGTATATAATTTTATATATCCAATTGATTTGATGCTTAACTTGACTTTAATTTTAAAATTAACTTAATATTAATTTATCTCTCTTTTCAATTATTTAATGGTCAAAATATATTTAGAAGGGGATAGTAAAATCACTGATATCTATTGAGATATGATTTTAAATCTATGAGGCATTAACCATAAAGATATGGTTTAACACATTATAAGTTGCAAAAAGATGGCATTTAGAGTAGAATATTTTTATTTCCTCTCATGGAAATCCCATATAAAACCTATGCGACATTAACCGTTTAAAATATATGGGACATTAGCCATTTAAAATCTATGGTTCACTGACCATGAGATCCCTCCGGACGTTACATTATGGATCAATCGAACTAGATGGAAAAGTTTAGTGTCGGGTCATAATAGTTTAGTCCTACCTATTAAGTTTATAGAGAGATTTAGGATTGATCACCAATTTGGTGTGTAACTTGTAGTTGTTTTCCTTGCATTGGAAATGCTATGCAACTATAAAACAAAAGTAGAACAGAACATGGAGTAGAATAGAACCTGCTCGAGCAGCAGATGCAGGGGTCTCGCTGCAGAAGGGTGAGATGTTTGGTTGAGAAGCAAATGCAGGGGATGGGCTTCCACAACGGAAGAATGAACAGGGAGAGGCAAGATGCCAATTTTAATTCACCAACCCACTACCTTGAACAAGTAATGAGGTTTGAAGTCCTGATAACATTTACGACAATGTGACAAGTGCATACCAAGGAAACTGACACGTCATACTTAGTTGGAGATTGGAATGCTTGGAGTTTGAAATGCCAAAAATAGGTACAAAAGTTGAGAGTGGTGTAATGATCAAAGCATAATTATTGGACAAAAATTAATTAGACTTAGGTATAGATTAATTACAATTTGCATTCCCTTGTTGCTACAATTCAACAAACTTGCAACATCTACCGGCTTGGTATAGAGGTAGACCATCATAAAAGAGAAATCCAATTTTTTTAGATATAGAGAAAATACACCAGGAATTTGAGAGGATGGAAGATGTATTGAACTATGAAATGCAGATGGGTGCTAATTCTCATGTAAAGAGAAAAGATTGGCATTCTATGTGTTGACACTAAGGTTTGAGAATGACTAAATCCAAAAAGTTTGCTAAAATGTCCAAAAAAGGTAGAAATTATCACAAAGGAGGTTGAAGAAAAGGTTGACAATTCAAAAACAAGAGGAAAAAACCCACTTATGCAAAGTCCAAAAGCAAATTTGTGAAAAGATTAAACCCCGATCAAGTTTCGGTGGCGGAGATGTCAACAATCCCAATCAACGCCGATATTGCTTCTCGCATTGCCAAAGTGATCGACGACAAATAGATGTGGGCGGTAGTGGACTCAATACTGTCGGGACACGTGTCCAAACCTCATCCTTCCGCATATGTAATATAGCGGTAAAGGAAACCACCATAGCGCCGGGCGGAACCACCAAATATGGAAGTGCGGTGGGGTTAGTACACGTGGCAGGGTGGGACCTGATACGTGGCAGATAGAGCAAGCGTGGCGGGGTCATATCACATGGTGTATACTTTGTAGCAATCGGAGGGCCGATATAAACCTTAGTCAAATCAACGGCCATTGTTTCATCCGCATCTAGGAAGGTGCACATTGGATATGAGGAAGAGCGGTCGCGGAGAATAAACCACTCGAACAGGTGTCAGCAGGTGGCTGATCCGCGCAGAGAATAAACCGGAAAAGAAAACAGCTTTTTGATCGCGGATACCACCAGATGGAATAAAGGGAGGCGAGATCTGACGGTCCAAAACAAAGTCTCGAGATCAATGGTCAGATATGAACCGCATTCATAAAGGTGCAGGGAAGTTAATTCAAAAGTCTTATATAAAACAAAAGGGGCTCCACATAACGGCATTCTGCATGCGTCACTATCCAGAAGAGCTCTGAATACTGGTGGAGGTCTGCGATTGCGACAGAAGGCGAAAGGCGGGTACATACAGGTAGGGTCGGGTTACCTGTCCTACTTTTTTAAACAGAATTTTGTTTAAAGAAACGTTTAAATGGAGACTGTGCATGATATATACGTTTTTAAATCAAAAGAAGCCCTAGAGGATAGAGACGAAGACGTCTACGATACCCTAATTAGGTTTCCAATATCTGATATAAAAATTAGGTTGTGTCAATTGTTAAAGGAAGGGATAGACCCCCACAGAGTTCACCAGTCGTCTTTGATAGCCTTTTTCCCCGACCAAATCCCTTCTTTCCCAGAATTCATATCATGGTGTGTCGAAAATTACTCCCGGGAAGAGAAAGTCGTTCTAAACAGCCAAAAAACCCAAGTCATTTGCGAATTAAAGCCAACAGAGTTAATTAAAGCCCTAGAAGTAGATTGTTCCCAAACCCTTGACCCTGAGGTTTTCTCTGAAGTCTCCGTTATTGAAAATTATCATCATGTTTCTCAAAATGATAGGGAAATGTTTTTGTCATTGTGTCTCAAGCCAGAGACCAGCATTTCGGAGGTCCCATACCCTATAGATATCAATCTTTTTAATGAAAATACCCAGTTAGTTTTGACATTATTGGCCGTAGTTCTAGGTTTGGATACAGATTTGTATGTAACCGAGTTTCAATTGAGTTTATTGTACAAAATGAGTACAGTCCAGTCAGGGATTGGTGAAAATCAAATCCCTCAACTTAATTTTGAAGCATTTTTAACAGAAAAGATTCATGACCAGATGGTCAATTTTTCCACTCTCAGACATTTCAGGTTTAAGGCCTTTTTGATGAAAATGATTATGACAGCCAGTCAAGACGAGTTGCAGTTCCCAGAAATCATTTTCACGACTTTACTAGAAAATAACATGTTCAATTACACCAATTACATGCTTTCAGAGATTTATAGAATGATTTTTGGAAAAAATCTGCCTAAAGTACTACCGGAAATGCAGGCATCCATGCAATTGAGTACAGAATACGCAACAGGAGATTGGTTTTTGTCAAAAGACAGTACAGTAATCAGATTATATGGGTTCAGACATAAACCCTATGTGTTACCAGCTTTTCTTACTTTAAGGGGTTTTGCCTTGGAATTCTTAAGACAAAAGTTGATTGTGGAAGATAACAATTTTTTGGTTCACAGACAAGCTACGGACATTAAATACCCATTCACATTTGGTCCGTTCACAGTAAAGAATAAGAATGCTGTAGTGTATATAGAGAAGTTGTTGAAGGATATGAATTTTGATTCAAATACGGCTATGGAGTATGACCCGTTAAACATCATATCAAAACGAAGAACGGAGCATCGTATCAAGGCCCTGAACCATCAGATTGTTGAAGGAATGTCGGACAGAGCCAATTGGCTAGAATATAAAGAAGAAATCATTTCGGATGCATCCGACAAAGAAATGGCATTGATTGACACAACAACAGGGACAGAAAGCGAAATAGATAGTGCATTGGTTGGATCTAAAAGACCCATATAGGACATAATGATCATTGAAGATGAAGAAATAGAAAGAGGAAAAAGATTGAAAATGAATGAACCACAAGAGTTAACAACAATTTCAGAAGAGGCTAAAACAGCTGAAAAAGAAATACCAGAGGTTACAGTTAAAGAGTACAACATTGAAGAAACCCCTGTAGAGGGTGATGTAAATAGACCCCAGAATATCATGGATGTGTTTGATGAGCATAGTCGAAATAAACAGGAGTCCGCGAAACAAACCAGTCAATTGTTTCCGAAGGTTAGAAGTATATCTAATACTGATGTAAGCTTATTTACTAGCAGAAATATCAGGGAAAATACCTTGAAATTTTCAGTTGTCACAAAAAATAAGATTTCAGAAATGAATTTAGATTTGTCTAAAATAAATGCCCCGGATAAAATTTTATTGCATAGACAAACTGGAGAAGTCATATATTCAGACTATTTGGGAGCCATATTAAGAGGAGACAAGTTGAAAAGTTCAGTGGATAAATTGAACAATCAATTGAGACAGGAGAAGGCAGAGAATAAGTCTCGACAGCAACAGATTAAAAAATTGCAAGCAGATTTGATAAATAAAGAAGGAGATGCAGCAACCAAACTGCTCAAAGAGAAAGACGATACGATCCAGATGTTGAGACGAAAATTAAAAATTCCAGACACTGTACTCATCCAAGGAGCAGAATTGACAATATTGGAAAAAGAAAAAGAAGAATTATCTAATGAAGTCAATGATGTTACTGCTAAAATGTTAAAGCTTTTTGATGAAAAAGATCGGTGGGAAAAAGAGAAAATCATTTTAGAAGAACAATTGGCAGAAGCGAGGAAAAGATTAGCAGGAAGTGGTCAGCAACAAGTACAAACAGACACACAGGAAGATAAAACGAGAGTAGATGATATTTTACAGGCTATGTCCCAGGTAAGCTTAAGGGAAAATGAAATCAAAGAATTGAAGGTTGAAATACAGAAGCTGACAGAAGAGAATGAAATCAAAAATAAAGAAATAAAAACCTTGCAAACAAAGAATCAGGAATTAAGTAATAATAATAAAGGATTAGCAGCTCACGTGACAGGGCAAGCTGCTATGCAAGGTTGTAAACACCTGGTGTGGGACCAAATTATAAAAGAAGTTGAGAAACTAAGACCATATCTGGATTACATAAGAGTCAAAGAAAAGGTGGTCAAAGATTCCTTCGAAAGTTGGAAAGCCGTCAGGGAAAGCTTAAATAAAAAGCCAAAAGACGTAGCCCAAAAAGCAATAACATTTTTAAACAGTCTAACTGAAGCAGACCTGATAGCCATGAATATAACGAACAGAATTTCAGTCATCACATGGGCCAGAAGGATCTTGGGTAAATACTCGCATGTTGAGAATGTTGAAGCTAAAGCTGGAAAAATACGGGAAGAAGTAGTAAAGTTCAAAAAGCAATTTGAAAAATTAGCAAACAAAGGGTTCCCTGCTTTTTGGAATGAAAAAAATGAATTAATTCCTCCGAATGATTATAAGAGATTGCTGTTTGATATAAGGATGGATCACAGAAAGTTCCACCAGCTGGATCATATGCTTACAGGGAAAATTTTAATGGAGAAAATATCAGAGGATTTTGAAATTTTAAATATGGTAATCTCAACCTGTGGAAACCTTCTTCCTGTTTCTTATGCAGGTCATGTTGAAATGCGAGTCTTGGTGAAGGAAATGACCAACTATGACTTACCCGCGGCCGACCAGTGGACTTATGTGGAAAAATATGGAAGGACAAGATATTCTGTCCATTCATAGAGGCTTTCAAAACTCTCGCCAAGTGGCGAAAAGATGATATTCAAAATTTTTGCCAAGTGGCAAAAAGATACTTTTATTTTAAATTTGTAATATTATTTGGAGACAGTTATCTATTGCTCAAAGACAGTTATCTTTTAAGTTAAAATATTTTCAGTTATTAGTTAAAAGAAGCAGTAATGTCAAGCTTCTTCCAAATTTTGTATAAGAACAATGAGAGTCATTGTTGAGGGGGTTGGAAATTTTTTGAGAGACAGTGTATGTTTGGAGATCTATTTTTTGATAAATAAAAGCAGTACAGTGAAAATACCCATCTTTTGAGACCAGAGATTCATGTGTTGATCAGCTTTACAGTCCGTTTTTTCTTTATCTTTATATGTGCATGTTCACTTCCTTTGTTATATCTTCCATTATGTTTTTCTTCTATATTTAAATGAATGTCTGAAATAATTCGAGATTCATACTGGTTATGCCTCGTTTTATATCATTTAAATATTCACTATTTTCTCCAAAGTTGACAATGGAGAAAAGTTGGAACTTATTATGGCGGAGGAAGGGTTGTTGCAGGTTATGTTATGGTTTTGATAATTGATGTCACTCAACCACATTTGATTGTGGAATATGTTGATGAAGGGGACACACATCCATGGAGGACTACAAATTTTGAGGCACACCATAGGTAAATCAAATACCAAAGCATGTGTTAAGAATTATTCATAGTTTATTGAATGTTTTTTTGAGAAAATACTAAGTTTGTTATGTTTGGTGTACAGGTGCAAATGTTTGTTCAACTTTTTCTATTGGAGAGAAAGTAGATCTTTTACAACATGGAGTGAAGGTGGGTGAGGGCTCCATATTCAATACAGAGCATAGTGTTTATAAGTGTTTATAAATGACAAGCTTTAAATTCTAACCACTATGCATCCTTTCTTTACAATCTTTCCATGAACCTTATTCTCATGTTGACATGTCCAAAAGTTATTCATCTAACGAGTTAAATGATGGTCTCTATGGGATAGGCTATTATGAATCTTTAGGAAATGTGAACTTAAAGAGATTCTTATTATTTTTCTATTGGACTGTTAGCTTTCCTTCTAGCATAAATATGTGTTCTTATCCTAGAAGAAAATGCTTATGCTAGAAGGAAAGCTAGCAGTCGCTAGCTTTCCTTGATCTTTTGCCATGTGCTTATTTGAAAATAGAGTGCATGGCACAAGCTCAAGGTATAAGCTAGCAACCACCAATCACCATGGACAAGATTTTTCTATTGGAAAGCTAGCGACTGCTTGCTTTCTTTCTAGCATAAGTATGTGTTATTATCCTAGAAGGAAATGCTTATGCTAGAAGGAAAGCTAGCAGTCGCTAGCTTTCCTTGATCTTGTGCCATGTGCTTATTTGAAAATAGAGTACATGATACAAGTTCAAAGTATAAGATAGCAACCACCAATCACCAAGCCCAGGGTTTTTCTATTGGAAAGCTAGCGACTGCTAGCTTTCCTTCTAACATAAGCATGTGTGTCATGCTAAAAGGAAATGCATTTGCTAGAAGCAAAGGTAGCATTCGTTAAAAATAGAGTACATGGCACAAGCTCAAGGTATAAGATAACAACCACCAATCACCATGGACAAGGTTTTTGTATTAGAAAGCTAGCGACTGTTAGCTTTTCTTCTTGCATAAGCATGTGTGTTTATGATAGAAGGAAATTCTTATGCTACAAGGAAAGCTAGCAGTCGCCATCTTTCTTTGATCTGTTGCCATGTTCTTATTTCAAAATAGAGCACATGACACAAGCTCAAAGTATAATCTAGCAACTACCAATCACCATGGACAGGATTTTTGTAATGGAAAGCTAGCGACTGCTAGCTTTCCTTCTAGCATAAGTATGTGTTATTATCCTAGAAGGAAATGCTTATGCTAGGAGGAAAGCTAGCAGTCGCTAGCTTTCCTTGATCTTGTGCCATGTGTTTATTTCAAAATAGAGCACATGGCGCAAGCTGAAGGTATAAGCTAGCAACCACCAATCACCAGGGACAATGTTATCAATTGGAAAGCTAACGACTGCTAGCTTTCCTTCATGGCTAGAGTTTTTCTATTAGAAAGCTAGAAATTGTTATCTTTCCTTCTAGCATAAGCACATGTGTGCTTATGCTAGAAGGAAATGCTTATGCTAGAAAGAAAGCTAGCAGTCGCTAGCTTTCCTTTATCTTGTGCCATGTGCTCTATTTTGAAAGAAGAACACGGAACAAGATCAAGGAAAGCTAGCATAAGCATTTCCTTCTGGCATAACCACACATTCTTATGCTAGAAGGAAAATTATCAGTCGCTAGCTTTCCAATAAAAAAACCCTAGCCATGGTGATTGGTGGTTGCTAGCTTATACCTTGAGCTTGTGCCATGTGCTCTATTTTGAAAGAAGCACATAGCAAAAGATAAAGGAAAGCTAGCGACTGCTAGCTTTCTTTCTAGCCTGAGCATTTCCTTCTAGCATAAGCATAAGCACACATGTGCTTATTCTAGAAGGAAAGATAACGATTGCTAGCTTTCTAATAGAAAAACTTTAGCCATGAAGGGAATCTAGCAGTCGTTAGCTTTCCAATTGATAACACTGTCCATGGTGATTGGTGGTTGCTATATTATACCTTCAGCTTGTGCCATGTGCTCTATTTTGAAATAAACACATGGCACAAGATCAAGGAAAGCTAGATACTGCTAGCTTTCCTTCTAGCATAAGAATTTCCTTCTAGGATAATAACACATACTTATGCTAGAAGGAAAGCTAGCAGTCGCTAGCTTTCCAATACAAAAATCCTGTCCATGGTGATTGGTGGTTGCTAGATTATACTTTGAGCTTGTGTCATGTGCTCTATTTTGAAATAAGAACATGGCAACAGATCAAAGAAAGCTGGCGACTGCTAGCTTTCCTTGTAGCATAAGAATTTCCTTCTATCATAAACACATGCTTATGCAAGAAGGAAAGCTCAAGGTATAAGCTAGCAACCACCAATCACCATGCCCAGGGTTTATCTATTAGAAAGCTAGCGACTACTAGCTTTCATTTTAGCATAAATATGTGTGCTTATGCTATAAGGAAATGCTTAGGCTAGAACGAAAGCTAGGAGTCACTAGCATTTCTTGATTTTGTGCCATGTGCTTATTTTAAAATAGAGTACATGGCACAAGACCAAGGTATAACTTAGCAACCACCAATCACCATGCCTAGGGTTTTTCTTTTGGAAAGCTAATGAGTGCTAGCTTTTCTTCTAGCATAAGCATGTGTGCTTATGCTAGAAGGAAATGCTTATGCTAGAAGGAAAGCTAGTAGTCGCTAAGCTAGGAGTCGCTTATAATTCAAAAAACTTCTACTATGTATTAGTATACTAATAGTGGCATCAAGTAGCATTGCTTGGGATTTTGTATGACTCTAGTTCCATATAGATGTTATTCTTCACTAATCTACAATATAGGTTTAGATGACACCAAATAACTATTTTCGGGAGTACTTAAAATAGGGATGACTCCAATCAAGGATATTTGAATTTACTTTGAACAATTGATACAAAAAATAAATCTCAGTGAGACATGATTATACAAACTTGCATGAAAAATCATGGTTGGATTCCAACATACTTAATAACTACCATCAATACTATTACAAGTTCCATGATTATACAAACTTGCATGATCGATCATGGCTGGATTCCAACCTACTTAATAACTACCTTCAATACTATTACAAGTTCTTAAGTATGGAAAATTTTTAGACATTTTTACAAGTTTTTCTAAGAATAGTTTTGTGTTTGCATTAAGATTATATACATTGATAACCAATCTTGTTTTGATTACGCTTTGTAGCTCCATCATAATTTATATGTAAAGTCCCTTTTGGCGGTGGGGACTAAATGGTGGGGAACAAGGTTTAATTTGCACAACAAAATGATGCCATACCCTTTTTAGCTATTACAAGTACATTATTTTTTTGTAGATTGTGTTTTGCCTAAAATATAAGAGCACACTTTACATGGTTTAACCTTAACTACAAATTATAATTCAATTGTGTGTTACAGAATTTGTAGGAGCGACAATGGAAAGTATAATTTTCACAAAAGGGGACTATGTTGACGTCCTGGTTAATGGTCAAGTTATTGGGCTAGGAAAGGTTGAATCTACAGAAGTTGGAACTTATTATGGTGGAGGAAGGGTTGTTGCAGGTTATGTTATGGTTTTGATAATTGATGTCACTCAACCACATTTGATTGTGGAATATGTTGATGAAGGGGACACACATCCATGGAGGACTACAGATTTGAGGCACACCATAGGTAAATCAAACACCAAAGCATGTGTTAAGAATTATTCATAGTTTATTGAATGTTTTTTTGAGAAAATACTAAGTTTGTTATGTTTGGTGTACAGGTGAAAATGTTTGTTCAACATTTTCTATTGGAGACAAAGTAGATCTTTTACAACATGGAGTGAAGGTGGGTGAGGGCTCCATATTCAATACAGAGCTTGGGAATAAGGTTCATGGAAAGATTGTAAAGAAAGGATGCATAGTGGTTAGAATTGAGAAGGTGTTAAAAAATGATGCTCCTTTACCACATCCAACTGGATTTGAGGAAACACTACAGGGTGCGATAGAATCTTATGAGATTTGGCCAGAAATAGATTTGAAACCTCATTTTGAAGATCAACCCATAAATATTCCACAAGATAGGGCTGCAAGTATAATTTTCACAAAAGGGGACTATGTTGACCTCTTGGTTAATGGTCAAGTTATTGGGCTAGGAAATGTTGAATCTACAGAAGTTGGAACTTATTATGGTGGAGGAAGGGTTGTTGCAGGTTATGTTATGGTTTTAATAATTGATGTCACTCAACCACATTTGATTGTGGAATATGTTGAAGGGGACACACATCCATGGAGGACTACAAATTTGAGGCACACCATAGGTAAATCAAATACCAAAGCATGTGTTAAGAATTATTCATAGTTTATTGAATGTTTTTTTGAGAAAATACTAAGTTTGTTATGTTTGGTGTACAGGTGCAAATGTTTGTTCAACATTTTCTATTGGAGACAAAGTAGATCTTTTACAACATGGAGTGAAGGTGGGTGAGGGCTCCATATTCAATACAGAGCTTGGGAATAAGGTTCATGGAAAGATTGTAAAGAAAGGATGCATAGTGGTTAGAATTGAGAAGGTGTTAAAAAATGATGCTCCTTTACCACATCCAACTGGATTTGAGGAAACACTAGGGGGTGCAATAGAATCTTATGAGATTTGGCCAGAAATAGATTTGAAACCTCATTGTGAAGATCAACCCATAAATATTCCACAAGATAGGGCTGCAAGTATAATTTTCACAAAAGGGGACTATGTTGACCTCTTGGTTAATGGTCAAGTTATTGGGCTAGGAAAGGTTGAATCTACAGAAGTTGGAACTTATTATGGTGGAGGAAGGGTTGTTGCAGGTTATGTTATGGTTTTGATAATTGATGTCACTCAACCACATTTGATTGTGGAATATGTTGATGAAGGGGACACACATCCATGGAGAACTACAAATTTGAGGCACACCATAGGTAAATCAAATACCAAAGCATGTGTTAAGAATTATTCATAGTTTATTGAATGTTTTTTTGAGAAAATACTAAGTTTGTTATGTTTGGTGTACAGGTGCAAATGTTTGTTCAACATTTTCTATTGGAGACAAAGTAGATCTTTTACAACATGGAGTGAAGGTGGGTGAGGGCTCCATATTCAATACAGAGCTTGGGAATAAGGTTCATGGAAAGATTGTAAAGAAAGGATGCATAGTGGTTAGAATTGAGAAGGTGTTAAAAAATGATGCTCCTTTACCACATCCAACTGGATTTGAGGAAACACTAGGGGGTGCAATAGAATCTTATGAGATTTGGCCAGAAATAGATTTGAAACCTCATTGTGAAGATCAACCCATAAATATTCCACAAGATAGGGCTGCATTCACATGTACAAGGGTTTCTCTTACACATGGATGCATAGGAACAATTATGTGCATTGCCAAAGGAATGATAGTTAATGTCCATGAGGATGACATGGTTGTGGGTGAAACACTAGGTGAAGATAACTTTGGTGTTTTTGTGGAAGAGATACATGGGTATTGTGAAATATGCAAGATTGGGGATAAGTCTATACATGGATTGGTTAGATGGCCAATACATAAATTGGTGGACAACATAGGTGAGATGTTAAGGGTCAAGACAAAGTACAAAGAGCCACCCATGGAAATGCTGATATGGGATGTTATAGAGGATACAAGTCCTTTATACCAATGGGATGGGGATCTTTATAATAAAAAAGATCAAGATGTCAATGTTCTTAATGCATCGAGGCCATATAAAAAGATTAAACGAGCTATGACAAGAGAAAAAGTTGCAAAACGTCAAACCAAGATAGATAAAGAGAAAGAAGTCCGACTTTTGGCTGCAGATGAATGTTGTAAACAAGATTGTCTTCAACATGTGGATAGGAATGCCATTGCAAATGCTAGAAGGGATATGGAATGCAAAGACAAAAATGGTATCAGGGAATTTGTATTGAATTCAATTGTTTCAAACACTATCATGTCAATGAGCCATGGCCATGGCCTACCTCCTATTATTAGAAAAGTAAAGGACATGAGATTTGATGGTAATGTTATTTGTAAGAAAGCATGGTACAAGATACATAAGATTCCTCAAAGCACCTTCTATAGCTACCAACATAATTTTGAACAAGGACATATGGAATCCATTCATGGTAACACCAATACATGTAAAGCACGTGCACAAATTGTGGCGGCCATAGAAATACTGCATAAAATTGTAATGGACAATTCAGATTTTTCGCCAAACCAAACACGTCAAGTCGAAGCAGATGGAACTTCTTCTCCTCTAAGATTGTTGCCTTCGACTTACACACAAAGCTCTTTGTTAAAAGAGATCAATGTGGGTTTGGAAAAGCTCAATTGTCCATTAATATCACAACCAACAATGAGCAAGATTTCGAACACTCATTTTCGAGACGTGGCATTCTCAAAGAACACCAACTTCAGTAAATGTGGTGAATGTATTGTGTTGAAAGCACAAATGAAGTCAACAACTACAAAAGAGTTGGAAGAAACGGCACGAGCTAGATTGAACAAACATAACAAGATCGTTATGTGCGGAAGACATTGCTACTATGCCCACAGAATCATGTCAGAGAGGTTTCCAAAGGAGTATTTGAGTATTATCCATGATAAAATGGATAAAACAAAGACTTCAATTCCAAGGCTACGCGTCAAATCAAAATCTATTGTAGGAATAAACTTGGGTTTTTCATTGACAGGTATGCTAACACATGGGCATAAGATAGGAGGTTTTGGTCATTTCTCCCTACCATTTGTACATATGGGATCACAATTTACCATTACATCACTTGCTAAGTGCTTTAGGGACCTTGAAGACCCACATCTTGATATGTATGGTGATCTTCTTTATGAGAGTGGAAGTTCAAGAAACCCACTTTCAAATGCATTAATTGACACCTCTATTTACTCAAAATGTAGAGTGTACAAGGATGAATTTTTATCTCATGGAAGATTAGAAAATCAAGATATCGATTTTAAACCTCTTCCTCCACATTTATTGTTACAATTGGATAATGCAGCAAGTGATAATAAAAACCGTTATCTTTTCATGTTTCTATCACTTCTCACTGCACTTGGTGTCTTCATCACTATTGAGGTTGGGTTCTTGCTCGTGGGACACACCCATGAAGACATAGACGGGACCTATGGGAGAATGTCTTCTAGCTTGAAAAGTAAAGATATATATTCTCTACCTGAGATGATGGATACATATCGCAAAATTGAAGAAAAAAGAGTGTTTCCACCTAAACTGATTGATAAGGTGTATGACTTCAAAAGCTTCCTTAATGGATACATCAAGGAAGGAAAAAAAGCACTAGTTGGACATCTTAATGTTCAGTACTTCCAATTTCTTGTACTCAATGATGTTCCGGTATTAAGGTATAAAGAATCCATAAGAGATGTTGAGTGGTCAGAACCAGTTGATTTATGGAATACAGACGATGAAGGTCGATCTAAACTGCCCATAGGGAAGCCATCTTTCTTACATCCCAAAGAGAATGAAATCTATTTAAAAGAACTAAAAGAAGGAATAACATCATACATAAAAATGTGGAAAGACACAATGGGTGGTGACGAATTGACAATTGTTACACCAGAATGGAAAAATAAGGTAGAGTATTGGGAAAGAGTTCTTGATACTTTATATGAAGATTACAATGATCATGATTCATCTTCTGAGGATTTCTGGCCCAAGACAAGGCAAACTCCAGATGTTGGTCGTAATGCACTTCATGCAATCTCAAATATTATGGATGGGGATTTTGATACTATGACAGGTGAACTCGTGTATGTTGGACCCAAGTGCAATAAGCCAAAGACAACATTCAACCCTAATAATGATGTTGAGAAAGGAAAGATGTTGCTAGTTAGATCAGGAAACGAGGAAGAAGGGGAGATGATTTGGATGGAAAAATCCACCTCAAATATATTTCAAGATGATGAAAGTGATACTCTTCATGTTAAAGTTGATTGGTGGAAGCCCGGTTCAGGGAAATACAATGGAAAAGTATTAGAGGAATATTGGGTACCAAATCCTGATGACATAGAGCTTGGATCTATTCCAATTGATACCATAGTTTGGGCATGGATGGCTAAGAAAGAACATTGCAAGAAGGCCAAGATAAATAAACATGGTGTACATGTTGTCCTTGACCTACTTGAACGAATAACATGAGATTAGGTGGAGATGATTCATGGATGTAATTTTGTTCTTTGGAGGACCAATTAATACATGAAGAAACATTTTTCAATTTTTCTTGTATATTGAATATTTTCTTCAAATTTATTTGGGGAGTTTTATATTATTTGGTACAAATATGAAAATTTTGTTTAAATTGCAATGTATTCATGTGACGATACATCATGCAAATTACATGACACCATGAAATATTAAACTTTCAATGATTTGTTTATATTAACATAACTTCTCCCATAACTTGGATAATCAAGTCCAATAATGCACTTAAAATCAATATCTTCTAGTTTTGGCCTATTAAAACTATACTGGAGTTAATTTGGCATATTGAAACTATATTGGAGTTAATTAGAATTGTTTTCAATGTAATACGTTCAAATACCAAACAATATCTAACATGGAAATTACAAATTCCAATGCTTTGTCTAGATCGACATAACTTCTCACTCCATCAAACTTGGATAATCAAGTTCAATAATACATTTAAAAGCATCATCTTCTAGATACGATCTATTAAAACAATAATGTTGGGCTAGCTAATTCGTATTCTTTTCAATATAATACATTCAAACACTTCATGAATATATATTATAATAAAATAAATTAAACTGTACTAGTTTGTTTCTATTCCAATTCATAACAAAATTATTTATTTTGATCATTAAAAAACACGCCTAGACTTATAAAATATTTTCTTTTGACATCTGTAAAATGTTTCCAATAAAAATTACCAATAAAAGTTCATAATAATTTGATTTTGATTGTTAAATGACACACAAATACTTATAAAATATTTTGATTGTTAAATGCACTACCAATAAAAATTCATAATAATTTGATTTTGATTGTTAAATGACACACAGATACTTATAAAAAAAATTGATTGTTAAATGCACTTTTAATAAGTTTAGTGGGTTTTCACTTTTGTATTTGTAAAAAACAAAAATGTACTTCAATGTTTCTATTCTAATTCATTGATTTCAAATGTACCACACTTCTCGATCCATCAAACTTGGTTAATGGAGTCCAGTAAAGCACTTACAAGCAACATATTATAGACTGTCTATAAAAACTTTATTATGGGAATAGCTAATTAATGTTTTTTAATGTAATATGTTCAAACATTTCAAAAATAAATACTGGACATACAACATATTATAGACTGTCTATAAAAACTTTACTATGGGAGTAGCTAGTTAATGTTTTTTCAATGTAATATGTTCAAACATTTCAAAAATAAACACTAGACACTTGCAATAACTAGAATGGGTTTTCCCTCTTTCTTCATGTATTTGAAAAAAAACCAATTGTACCATAAAATTTATATTCTAATTAATAATTTTTTTTGACCTTAATTGGTATACTTAGACTTTATCCAATACAATATTTTCTCTTGTTGGCTCTAAAATAGTGCCAACCACATATCATAATATATAGTATTGAATAATGAATATTTCTTTAAATGTTAGATGATTATATTTATATTATAAAAAGGAATCTAGGCTTAACCAATCAAAATAATCCAAAGTAATAATTGATAGTTAACAATGTCCAAAACATGTAGAAACTTGTGGGCTCATAATAATCCCATAAAATGAAGGGAAAAATTGAAGTGCCTAAGTACCTATTGTGCTATATACTTGACAAAAATGTCCTAAGGCATACAATAGACAATACATATAAAGGGAAGAAAATAAAATAGAGTATGACCTAATTTTCCATGTTGTTGCTCATAGATATGTTATTGATTATTTTTTTAGTCAATATTCTAAAGATTATTAGGGGTAGTGTCATCATCCACAAGTACAATATTACAATGACTATAGGAGCTAATACGTCTTCATGGTATTAGAGGTTTCACCTAATTCCTAGACATTTCCAGTTCTCGTTGTCTCTTGAAGTTGAGCAAAACCCCCCATGTTCTAGCCACCCATTATCAAGATTGAGAATTACTAAGTTATTATGCAAATACATAAATTTGTTATAGTAACAAACACATTGGCTATTATGTCTTTAAATAGCTTTCTAGGTCACTTTAAAATTGCGACAATCTCTTACTAATATGGTAATGCAACACATGCACAATATATGCTTTATCAAAATATAAATAAAATGGTTAATACTTTCAACATACAAATAATGCCATTAGATAAATTAATAGGAAAGAAATATTAATACAAATTACAAATTATAATAATAAAATAATGTAAAGAATCTAAGTTTAAGCATAGGAAGATATGCTTCAAATTAATATAAATTTGATTTTATATAGCTTATAATGATAATATTGTAAAAAAAATGGTGAATATATAGATTGAAATGAGTGAATTAAGTAATTTTTAGGTTTTTCATTTTTTGAAAACTCAATCTTGTTGAAGTTCTAAATTCCAGATCCGTACTCGACAATACATTAAAGGGAAGAAAATAAAATAGAGTATGACCTAGTTTTCCATGTTGTTGCTTGTGTATATGTTACTAATTGTTTTTCTAGTCAATATTCTAAATATGATTAGGGGTAGTGTCCTCATCCACAGGTTCACTATTACATTGACTATATGAACTAATAATTTTTCATGGTATTAGAGGTTTCAGCGAATTCCTAGGCATTTCCAGTTCTTGTTGTTTCTTGAAGTTGAGAAAAAATCCCCATGTTCTAGCCACCCATTATCAAGATTGGGAATTAATAAGTTACTATGCCAATACATATATTTGTTACAGTAACAAACACATTGACTGCTATATCATTAAATAACTTTGTAGGTCACTCTAAAATGGAGACAATCTCTTACTAATATGGTAATTCAACACATGCACAATATATTCTTTATCAAATTATAAATAAAATGGTTAATAATTTCAACATACAAATAATGCCATTAGATAACTTAATAGGTAAGAAATTTCTTGCAACATCTATTGTTCATGAGATGAGGTAAACCTTGATCAACTCAAATATTAATACAAATTAAAAAATTATAATAATAAAATAATGTAAGGAATCTAAGATTAATATTCGGAAGATATGCTTCAACTTTATATAAATTTGATTTTATATAGCTTATATTGATAATATTATAAAAAAATGGTGAATATAAAGATTGAAATGAGTGAATTAAGTAATTTTTTGGTTTTTCATTTTTCGAAAACTCAATCTTGTTGAAGTTCTAAATTCTAGATCCCTTGTATAATTCCAAATTTAATGAAATATGTGTTAGAAACATTTTTGCAAGGAGATTTCATGTTTGTCAGGTCATATTTCACCCAATCCATATGTGGATGAGTGACCTCCAATGGCTACAAATTATTCCTTTTCAGCTGCTTGCAAATCATAGAAAAATCAGCAATATTAAAAACAATTTTTTTGCAACAAAACATAAGACTTTTACCTTCAAGATTTTCCATTTCAGTGATGCCTCTATCCATCCATCCCATGGATGAATCAGAGATATTGCTTGCTAATTTATATGAGCTATAATCAGCCATCTCTTATGCAATAGGATCTATCTCCCATGGGGACAGTTCTTGATCCTCCTGCTGTACATGTGACACAAACCAGAAAAATTTCTTCACCCACTATTCATTCCCCAGTGGTGTTGATGAATCTAGGACATGTGGGAAAGAACTATGAACCTTCTTTGCATGTCTGCAACCTTCAGTAACCAAACTTATGGATGCAACTTATCCATCATTGGCTGGCCCAAATTGGGTGTTCTCATCCCACTCTTCCATGGGAGAGTGACTGTCTTCAAGGAACAACTCAGGTTCCCTTGGAAAAAAGTCAAGTGCTTGATTTTCATCAAACTGTTCTGCACACTCTTCAAGCACATAAAAAAATGAATGATACTCATGATCCACCATCTCATGAATTTCCTCCCTATGTTCAAGAATGCTTTTAGCCAAATGAAGTTGACTGAATGGTGTGTAGGAGGGTACGGGGGATCTTTGCAACTTTTCATGAAGCTGCAATATTTATGTCTTGCATTCTTGGAGGGCACTTTGAGTGCTTATCAAAGAATATTGGGTGACCATTAATTCCTCATTGAGATTTCTGATCTCTTCATCATCCTTCATAGATGCACCATGAAACAACTTTACAATTTCCAACAAACTATCTCTGTCAGAAATCAGGTTCAAGAATTTACCTTTTATGCTTGCCATGGCTTCCTAAAATTCTTCCATGTATCTCATGGAAGACTGCTCCCCCAAATTCCAACAAAGGTTATTCATTAAAGAATGCGTGTAATTGAGGGTTTGAAGGGATTCTTGGATCTTCTATTCATCCATCTTTAAAGATCCTGAAAGAAGATGAGGTCCTTGCATATGTTTCTCCTCTTCATTTCCCATCGTCGGATCAATTTCATGCGGTGCACTTGAAGTTTTGAAATTTGATCTATATGTTTATGATGCAATATTTTCATCTTTCAGGTCCTCAAAAACATAATTTGGGCTGCGACATAAGTGCTCATTCATCCTTGATGCAACCAAAATATCTTCTCTTCAAGTTTTAGCCTTCATAATTTGTTCCCTTTTAACACCACAATTCTCAACCTCACCACTATGGAGGTCAACCATTCTAATTTTTTCAATGGAAATGGCTACCATATCAGGCTGAAATAATGACACATAAAAATCCGAATTTAATAACTCACCAGGTGTCATGTTATCCTCCTTATGAGGTGGAGTGTTGGTGGTTTGTCCTTCCATCAATTTCTCATTTTCAGTTTCTGTTGTTGCCAGAACTTCTTCTTTCCCCATGGATATTGCACCCACCACACCTTCATCAATGGGAATATCCATGTCCCCCACAAATATGTGAGAGTACACATCTTTAGATGCTTTCTCACACTTAAAACATTCCTCAATAGATTCTCTCCTGTCCATGTAGGCATCCTACAAACACCCTTCTAGTGATTCAGCTTGGTCACTACATTCACCCTTATCACCAAGGATATGAAACTCAACATCCAGGGAATCCCTTATGCAATAATTGTCTTTTGATGTGGCTGCAACATCATCATGACACAAATTAGTACAAAAATCTGAAAGTGGTCCATACTTTTGCATCATGCTTCTCTCTTCAATGGGTGGGGTTATGGTGCCTTGTTCTACCATTGATTCTACTAGTTTACATCTAACTGATGTGTGGTCAATTTATACTTCCTTGTGAAGCTCATGTGGTGTCTTTGGATTTGATTTAGGTTCTTCTTTTGAATCTGATCCAAAATATGCCTTACCATCCTTCAGCTTACCAAGCTCCTCTGTAATGATCTTGGAATCCTCTACAGAGAATCTTAGAGTAGATTCTGCTCCCAATCAATCAACAACCTCATGATTAGTCTTTGCTTCTTGCTTCCCCAAACAAAATAGTGAAGCTTCTTCCTTGCTTGTTTTAGGGTTAGGATTATTGGAGGATCTTTTGGAAGAGGATCCAAACATTCTTGTGAGGTTTAAATAACATCCATCAACTGAAGCTCTTGCTTCTTTTAGGTACTCTTCAGAAATAGGTTGATATTTGGTTGTAGAACATGCAACCTTTTCCTGCATATAGCTATCAAAATAACCATAACTTATTTTGCCAATCATGATTTCATGGGTCATACTTGTAGAGAGTACTTCTCGAAATTCTTCTTCCTCATACTGTCTACAATACTCTTCATATCGCTCAACAAATTCATCATCATATTGCTCATAAAAATCCTCATCGGAGTAAGAATCTTCTTCACTAAATATTGACGTGACTTCCAATTCATTAAATTAAGAGTCTTCTTTCCATAGGAGTAGAGGAAAGATCTCTAATACCACTGTAATATCCTTGGAACAATTTAATCAGAATATTAACTCAACTCCAATTTTCTTTAAACTCTACTAGACAAATTTTCTGCCAATTTCTTCGAACCGTGCAAGGAGTAAGTGAGGTGTACTGGGCTAAAGACTGAGGATGGTGGGATGAAAGTTTAATTATGGAAACTATATGGGATTAGGTGCAGCATTAGGGAACGGAGGTCAGATCAGATTTCCTTATGCACAAGGTACCAGCACCATTCACTTTTCAGCATAGAACAAGCCTATGGCTACTTCGAGGATTCCTGGGTGTCTAGCATATGCATGCAGGGAAGGGTAGGGTCACTGGGAGTTAATAACAGAGTTTATATCATTCACATATATGCTGGATAAGTTTAGTAAGCTAATTTTGCAAACTTGTTAAACTATGGGAAGAATTGGGGTTTGTGGGCTCTCCTGGGATTGTTGAGCTAGTAATTTTCTTATCTTTATAAAACGAGACTAAAAGCATTAAAATTCTGGTTTTGTGGACTGATATGGTTAATATATATTGTTATTAACATACTGCAAAAGACGGGAGGTCAAATGGATGCATAGATTGCATTTTACAAAGAAATAAGTGAAACTAGCCTAGAAAACACACCCAAGTAGCTAGTCTTGCATTGTAATTCATCAAACTGCTCCAAAACTTCATATAATCCATTCTGATATTAAATAAATCTCTGATAGATTATATTCAACACATATAAGTCAAAATATAGATTCAGAACACTCTCTTTCTCATTATTAGATTGCCTTCCAAAGTACATGCCTCACATGCTAGATTTTCATTACTTTTTATGGAGAATGAAGAGAAGAATTAGAATATTACTGTGGATCTACTCCGGAGTTATGATCAGGTCGCCTACAGGTCATATGACTATCATTGGCTACATACTGAACTTATGGACTTGATTGGGGCGCATTCACTGATCCAACCCTCTCCTTCAGGGAAAGCTCCTCCAGATTTAGCTGTGAATGGGAGAAGAATGTAAGAAGAGAGTGAGGATCATATAGGAAGCTGATCTATGATCATATAAATCTCTAATGTTTTTCAAATCATGGCGTACTGAGCTTCATGGATATCCTGGGCGCAAATCCTGAGAACTAGCTCCTCCTTCTAGTTATTTTCCTTCAAATCTAGCTGCTAATCCACTGTAGAATTGTCCTCCTCTTCAAGCTGACTAAAAATATTAATGGCTGGATTGATATGAATGTTATTGGCTTCAATAACATATTCTAGACCTGCATAACACTCTTAGATAACTCACAAAGTCTTGGGGCACATCACCCAAGCAAACTTGTTGAGGCACATCACTCAACTAGAGAGGCTCAAAGCTCTCAAACCAAAATTGCAAATGACAAAAGTTCTTGAATGAAGTTGGAAACCTTCTTAAATATAATTCATGTTGACCTGTCGAGCAAGTTACTTAGCTTGGTGACCTGTGAGAATAGGTTACCCATGAGTGTACATACTTTCCTTGCTTTGCTTGCTTGCTTTGCTTGCTTGCTTTGCTTTGGCTTTCCATTCTTTCCACTTTTTCTGATTTTCCTTCCTTTTCTAAACTTTCCTACTTTCAAAACTTTCCTGCTTTTCCAACTTTCCTGATTTTCCAGGATTTATGCTGCTTTTCCTAAAATAAGCCTCTTTTCTCCATTTTGGCAACATTTTTGGACTCTAGTGTTTACTTGACTTCTACTCCAAGTAATTACCCCACCCTTATCCACCAATTCGAATTAGTAGTCTATGTTCTCCATTTATTCACCATAATAAATAAAGAAATTAATAAAAGATAATACAACTCATAATTAATTCCATCTTCATCATTTAATCAATTATTTAATGATTAATTAACTCCTGTGGTATAATTTCCTCCAAAAATACTCCCTACTCCATTTTTGGCAACATCTTCCACATGGGTGGCCTCTTGGCCCACTTGTTCATTATCCATTAATTTTATTTACAAAATTACCTTTAATAAATAAATTTGCCAAATTGTGAGACTTAGGCTAAAAGTAATTCTAAGAAAATAGAATTAATACCATTTAATTCCCTTAGGGGTTGATCTTGTCCCCTTTCACCCATGATATTGGATGGACCAAAATTGGGGACATGACATTGTCACCACACAATTTTACAAAAAAATGAATTAGGATGGTATGAGTCTTTTATACTAAGACAATTTTGGTAAATGCATTGTTATTCATATTGTCTTGTAGCATTAACCATCATAGCTTCAAGAAGAGAGAAGATAGTGAAAAATGAAGAGAGAAGATAATAAAAAATAATTACAAGATAGAACACAGACATAAATAATTGTGCATAAAAAAATTTCGGGAGAAACTATCTTTGAAAGGATAGGCAATATATTGAATATAATTATACAAATGAAGATATCAAAAATAATAACAAGAGAAATAGTTGCAAAGAAGCTAGTCCCTGCCATAGGATAATATTTATAGTTTATTTTATTGGATTTTTGTATTATATGTAACAACATACTAGTTTTTATGTTTCATTATATTTAGTAAATTATTAAACTAAAATTTAGAGTGTATTGTATAGTAACTAGCAAGCCATATTAATATTAATAATATGGCTTATATACGCAGATCAACGTATATCAACCACATTTAAGCCATATTGATATATGTCGATCGACGTATATAAGCCATATTATTAATATTAATATGGCTTGCTAGTTGATGGTCGACTGCAGGAAATGTTTCGTGAGTTTTAATATTAATATTATGGTTGTAAAAATATTAATAATAATAAGTATTACTATTTTAAAATTAAGATTATTTTTATTTAGAAAAATAGATATTTTATAATTGTAATTAATAAATTATAATACTAATTAATTATTTAATAACAAATATTATATTAAATATTTTATAAAAATAATTTGTTTATAATTATGTTTAATAAATTATAAATAATTTAGAGTAATAATTAAATATTTCATAATAATAATTATTTAATTATAATAATAATAAATGTTATTATTATTATTATAAAATAACAAATATTATAATATATTATAATAATAATTAAAAAAATTATTATTGTGTACACATATACTGTTCCTGTAAACAACACATTGCAATGTGGCATATGTTTTTATAATAATAATATCTTTTTTTTTTATTATTAGTATTATTATTAAAGTTGCTAATTCTCATTATAAATTATTTTCATTTACTAGTGTTATAATTTTTTTTTTTTTAATTTTCCTTCACAATTATTTTAATTAATAATTAATAATTCGTATTTATTATTATTATTATTATAAAATATTTTAAAAAATACAAGAAAATAATAAATAAGAAAATAAGAATATTTTTATAATTTTGTTTTTTATTATTATAAATAAGAAAATACAATTATATTTAAATAAGAAAATAGTAATGAATAAAGATAATTTATAATAAGGATTGGCAATTATAATTATAACTAGAACTATAATTATAATATATTATAATTATAATAAGAATAATATTAATAATAATGATAATTAATATTTTAAATTTTTTATTATTCTTTATAATAATATTCATAATAATTAATATTATTATTATTATTATTATTATTATTATTTTAACATAAATGGTTTACGAGCTTTTATATATATAAAAAGAAGAACAAAGATTACGTAATTCTGAAGACAAGCTGATCCCAAGAGAGGACTGCATCCATGACTCCTTGGTCATCTACAGCCAGTCTTAATTTATGCTGATACCTTTCGATTCTATGTAGACTGACTCTTCTAACAAACTGCCCAAGAAGGAAATGGGCTAAAATTACTACTAGCAAGACCAAAATTGTTGTTGTCCTACTTCTTACATACAACTCAATATAATCCAGAGATTAACGATATGAAGTTTTATGGCTTCTTGTTTTTCTTGGAAAAGTTAAACTTTATTTTGGCTTCAAAGAGGGTGAAGCTCCTCATTTCTTTTTTCCAACTTTGATCCAATTTGATGGCTCGATAAAGGCTTTGAGAATGTGTACTGCATTTTCAGGTGCATCATGTGGGGCTGGAATTTTCAGATCCATCAGTTCAATATCGCTAACTCTTGGAGCTACTGGTGGATCTTTGACGTTGGTGGGGATCCTTTTTTCCTCTAGAGTGTCCTCTGTTTTAGCTTGAGAAGATTCCTTAGCTTGAGAAGGAGCCTCTTTAGATATATCTTCTTTTCTGCTTACTGTGTAATGCTTGGAGTTTGCTCCATCCCACCAAGTTGATTTGCGATGAAGCTTTTTGGACTTGGGGTTTTGAGAAGCTTTTGGGAAATCTTTTGCAATGTGTCTGGTTGCGAAGCAAGATATGCATCTAAACATCACATTTTCATAGTCTAGCTTTTGCACCCACACATAATCCTTGCTGGTCAAATGGATCTCAGCAGGAAATCCAATGTTAAAGTCCATTTCCACAAAGGTGCGAGCAAAGGTAGTTTTGATGTAATCCTTATTTTTTGGGCTTCGATTGTAGAAGGATTCCAACGCATTGCCAATATCTTCAAGCGAGAGCCAAGTTCCAAAGATGTAAGGGAAAATTTGGAAGTCGAACCCAAATTGGAGTAGATGAGATCTGATCAGTAGTTGGGTCAAAAAGAGGGCTCCAGGGTTTCATAAAGAGCCCCGAACTTCCCCAAAACCACGGACTAGAGTCAAGAATGATCTGTTTATCCTCAGGAGAATCGAAATCCACAACAAAAAAACCCCGAGCAAAGGGATAAATAGAAATTTCCTCATAAACAAGGGGCTTCTATACCTCAGAGATCCATTTATGGAGAGTAACCAAGCGAGGCCATAACCCATTGAAGCGACAAACCAAAGTTGACTCTGCGAAGTTCCTAGCCTTCAATCAAAGATTCTTCTACCACCGCATTGGATGGCGCACGTATTTCCTGAACAAACAAGGGAGGCTAGTTGGAGGCTTCCTTTCCCCAATTGGAGAGAGAGATTGGGACTGAATCCCTAGCTGGAGAACAACTGGAGGCACGGATAGCAGAGGCATAGTTGGCCGTAATTCTGAACAGGGACACAAGGGGCAGCCGAGCAGGCTCGCGGTGGCTTGCAAGCCGATCCAGCGAGACAAGGCCTCATGCAGGGAGTCGAGCAGGCTCACGGCGATCGAACCCTAGCTATTCCAACGTGACGAGATAGAAGATCGGTCTGGAAAATTATATTTTAATTACAATAATTAATATTATAATTATTATAAAATAACAATTTTTTAAATATTTTATAAGAATAACAAATATTATAAATAAAAAATATAATTATAATAATTATAAATGAAAATAAGAAATTAATGAAAATAATAATAATAATCATAAATAATAATTATTAATTAATTATTAATTATTAATTATCAATATGGCTACTTGTAAATGAAAATAATAAAATATAATTATAACAATAATAAATGAAAATAATTTATAATGAGAATTGGCAACTTTAATGATAATAATAATTTTTTTTAATAATAATAATAATAATAAAAGATATTATAAACATCTATGTGAGGTTAATAAATAGATGAATGGTTACATCACATTGCAACATTTTGAAGTAGACTTGTAAAAATGTCATATTCTAGCATTAGTAGAAGGAGTAGGTAGTATCATTAACCATGGTGAAACATAGTAGAATGCGACATGGTAGGTTTTGTGACAATGTGACATGGCAAATTTTGTTGACTTTTGGTTTACTATGGTTAACTATGGTTGAGCATGGTTGACTATGGTCCACCATGGTTGACCATACTAGACCAAGGTCAACCATGAACAAATGAGAAAGGAATTAAGATTATTTATATGGTTGACCATGGACAACCATGGTTGACTAATCTCTCTTTGTATCTCCCTATGGTTGACCATGGTTGAGATTGGTTGACCATGGTTGAGATTAGTTAACCATGGTTTACTATAGTTGACTATGGTTGTTTATGGTTGACCATGGTTGAAATTGGTTAACCATGGTTGACTTTGGTTGATAATGGTTAACTTTTGGTTTACCGTGGTTCAATTTGGTTTACCATGGTTGAGTTTGGTTGAACTTTTGTTTACCATGGTTGACCATTGTTATGTTTTCTTGACCATGGTTGACTTTGCTTAGCCATGATTGGATTTGCTTGACTTGTCTATGGGTTACCATGGTTGATGATGGTTGACCAGGGTTGAGAATGGGTGACTTTGGTTGACCATGGATGACTTTGGTTTACCATGGTTGACTTTAGTTGACAATGGGTTACTATGTTTGGCTATGGTTGACCATGGTTTCTCATGGTTGACTATGTTTGACAATGGTTGACTTTGGTTGATCATGGCCAACCATTGGTTGACTATGGTTGAGAATAGTTGATTATGGTTGTCCATGGTTGACTATGTTTGACCATGGTTGGCAATGGTTTACCATGGTTGACTTTCGTTAATCATGGTTGACTATGGTTGGCCATGGTTGACTTTCATTGACATGGTTGTTTGTGGTTGACTTTAGTTGACTTTTGGTTAAACATTTTTGAGTTTATTTAACTATTAGTTAACTATTTATTAAACATGGTAGATTTTGGTTGACCATGGTTAACTATGGTTGAACATAGTTGACTTTGGATGTTCATGGTTGATTATGATTGGACATGGTTGACCACGGTTGACTATAGATGACCATGGTTGACTTTGATTGATCATGGTTAACTTTGGCTGACCATGGGTTGATATGGTTGGCTATGGTTGACCATGGCTAGTCATGGTTCACTATGGTTGGCCATGGTTGACTTTGGTTGATAATGGTCAACCATTGGATAACTATGGTCGAGAATGGTTGACTATGGTTATCCATGGCTGACTATGATTGGCCATGGTTGACAATCGTTGACTTTAGATGACTATGGTTGACCATGGTTAACTTTCATAAACCATGTGTTGACTTTGGTTGACCATTCAACCATAGTAGACTTGTAAAAATGTCATATTCTAGCATTAGTAGAAGGAGTAGCTAGTATCACTAACCATGGTGAAACATAGTAGAATGCAACATGGTAGGTTTTGTGACAATGTGATGTGGCAAGTTTTGTTGACTTTTGGTTTACCAAGGTTAATTATGGTTGAGCATGGTTGACTATGGTTGACCATGGTCAACCATGAACAAATTATAAAGGAATTAAGATTATATATATGGTTGACCATGGTCAACCATGCAACCATGGTTTACCATGGTCAACCATGGTTGACTAATTTCTCTTTGTATCTCCCTATGGTTGACAATGGTTGAGATTGGTTAACCATGGTTGACTGTAATTGACTATGGTTGTTTATCGTTGACCATGGTTGACATTGGTTAACCATGGTTGACTTTGGTTGATAATGGTTAACTTTTTGTTTACCATGGTTGAATTTTGTTTACCATGGTTGAGTTTGGTTTACCTTTTGTTAACTATGGTTGACCATTGTTGTGTTTTGTTGAGCGTGGTTGACTTTGCTTGGCCATGATTGGATTTGGTTGATTTGTCTATGGTTTACCATGGTTGATGATGGTTAAGCGTGAGTGACTTTGGTTGATCATGGATGACTTTGATTTACCATGTTTAGTTAACAATGGGTTACTATGTTTGGCTATGGTTGACTATGGTTGCTCATGGTTGACTATGTTTGACAATGGTTGACCATGGTTGACTTTGGTTAATCATGGCCAACCATTAGTTGACTATGGTTGAGAATGGTTGATTATGGTTGTCCATGGTTGACTATGTGTGACCATGGTTGACTTTCGTTAATCATGGATGACTTTGGTTGGCCATGGTTAACTTTCATTGACCATGGTTGATCGTGGTTGACTTTAGTTGACTTTTGGTTAAACATGGTTGAGTTTGATTAATTATTAGTTAACTATTTATTGAACATGATAGACTTTAGTTGACTATGGTTGAACATAGTTGACTTTGGATGTTCATGGTTGATTATGGTTGAACATGGTTAGCCATGAGTGACTATAGATGACCATGGTTGACTTTGGTTGACTTTGATTGACCATGGTTAACTTTGGTTGGCCATGGGTTGATATGGTTGGATGGTCATGGTTGACTATGGTTGACTATGGCTTGTCATGGTTGACTATTGTTTTCCATGGTTGAATTTAGTTGACAATGGCCAACCATTGGATAACAATGGTTGAGAATGGTTGAATACGGTCATCCATGGCTGAATATGATTTGCAATGGTTCACAATCATTGACTTTAGTTGACTATGGTTGACCATGGTTAACTTTCGTAAACCATGTGTTGACTTTGGTTCACCATGGTTGACTTTGGTTGATCATGGTTGACTTTGGTTGAACATGGTTTTCTTCGATTGAACATGGTTGACTTTGGTTTACAATGGATATTCATAGTTGACTATGGTTGACCATGGTTAACCATTACATTCATGGTTGTCCATATTTGTTCATGCTTTTTCATGGTTGACCATAGTTGATCATTGTGTTCATAGTTAATAATGGTTGTGAATGGTTGACCATGGTTGTTCATGGTTATTCATTGATGACCATGGTTGTTCATGGTTGGCCATGCTTTACTATGGTTGATTTGGTTGTTCAACCACATAACAACACAGTTGACTATTGGTTGTCCTTGTTTTACTTTTTACTATGGTTGACTTTATTTGGCTAACTATGGTTGAGTATGGCTAACTTCTTTTTGTTGACTATTGTTTACTAAGTAATTATGGTTGGATATGGTTGACTTTATTTTACTATAATTGACTATTGGTTGACTTTATTTTACTTTTGAGTGTGGTGGACTATGGTCGACTATTGTTGACTTTGTTTGGATAATTGACTATGTTTGAAAATGGTTGAATTTGTTTGGCCATAATTGACTGTTAGTTGACCTTATTTAACTTTAGAATTTGGTGACTTTGGTCAACTATGGTTGACTTTGGTTGACCATGGTGACCTTCTTTGACTTTAATTATGGTTAACATTTATTATGGTTGACTTATGTTCAATATTATTGTGTGGTTGTCTTTGGTTCGATGCAATTGTCTACTATGGATATGTCTCATTGGAATGTTTATTATTTTTAAACAACTACTTATTAATTTTAAACAAATGCTTATTATTTTTAAACAAATGCAAAAAGAATTTATAAATATGAATTATTTTCTAATTCGTATTTATATATTTTCTAATGATTTGACGCCCATTGAATATACCAGTTTGAAGAATATATAACATATAATATATTTTATTAATATTTAACATTATCAATTATATTAATCATAATTACTTTTATTAATATTTAACATTAGCAACTATATTAACTATAATAATTATTATTAATAGTTAAAGATGATGATTTGCTTTTATTGTATTTTTTTATATTGTTTAACTGTTTTTAACTTCTCATATTATTAATTATAATATATTATATTATTATTAACTTACTCATAAATAAAAATAATATCAAATATTAAAAAATAAAATAATTTTTTTTTAGCTATTTTTAAACCATTAATACTATAAATTCACCCCTACCATCAATTATAATATCTCATGTCATTAACTCACTCATACTATCAATTGTAAAGTAAGTGAAATGATCTATCATGATTTAGGACTTGTATTATCCCAGTCTAAAACATGTACTTTCCTAGATTTAGCAAGGGCAGGATCAGGGCAGGCTATAAATTAGCTTTCAATAGATCACACAAAGCATTCGCATTTGAGGTTTTCATTTATTGAAATCTCTTCTTTAGTAGCTCATAGGCAGAGTTACTTATCAGAGGTGTTCAAATGTATTTCTCTTAATGAATTTCGAATTTTTGGATACTTTCTCTATGAGCGCGGAATTCTTTCAATTAAAGGTTAGGAACCTCGCTGTTTATTGATCGCAGGTAGTCAGCTTAGCTACCTGGATGGGACGTTAGGTTTTGTTACTCCAAATCGACTTGAAACCCTACCAGTTTGAGAAAACAAGATAATTCATCATTCTTGCTTAATAAAATATGTTTTTGAAATTATATACACTATATCATTATTAATATTAATATGGGAGGAAGCCAGACCGTCTGTGTGAATTTGAATTTAGAATTTGAATTTAGAATTTGAATTTAAATTGGTTGTGAATTTAAAGAAATGCACAATGATTTTAAAGACATGCATATCAAATTTATAAAAATAAGCAATTTAAAAAAATGCACAGTTGGTCCAGGATATGAATAACCAATAATCTCTTTCGATAAAAGGATGATAAACACCTCCACTCCTAAAACATAAGCCTAGGATTCACTTAGGCCTCTGCCTCAAAACTTTATCAGCCAAGGGCTATTCTCTCTTGACCCTAATGCAACTTTTGTGACGAAGCTGATTAAATGGAAACCTACGAGCTTATTAAAAGCTCTAAATAAAAAATATTTTGGAAAAAGTCTTCGCGTACTGTTGCAACCTTAGATTGGGTTGAAGATGACGAAGTGTTGGCAGTTACGACTCGCGGCCAAGCTTATAACAGCAAAAACAAATCAGCTTTTGCTAAAAAAAGTAACCATACTGCCACCAAAAATGGCAGAATTTCGAACAGCACTCAAAACACTCGGCATTCTGCTACATTTGTCTTAATAAGCAATTTAAAGAAATGCACAATTCTTATCAAATTTAAAGAAATGCACAAAGGAATTTTAATTCACAATTCTTTAAATTCACAACTAATTTATATTTAAAGAAATGCAGAATGAATTTAAATTTAAATAATATCAAATTTAAAGACATGCATAATGAATTTGTTTGATACCAACCAAACTCATCGCTCATACTGGAGATGGTGAATGGTGAATGTTTTTTTGTAGAATTTTTTATTCACCCTTACAGGAAGAAAATATTTATTTCTTAACCCAGTGCGGTACAGGTTTATACACATTTTCATATTGGCATTGCCTAAATAGTCAATAATACAATTAATACACATTAGAATGTACTTTGCGATGTTATCTTCTAAAACCTGCACATATATTAATCAAGGAATAAACTATTCCCAGAAGCCATTTTGAAAAGGATAACTTTATATTTATGGAATCACCTACAAGAACAATCTCTATAATGAAAGCTTCAACGGTCTCCACAATGTGAGCACAACCCTATGAGCTTCAATGGTCTCCAACTATTTTTCCCATTAGCATAGAAAGGAGCCATGCGAAATGGAATAATACTAAGCAGAGCATAAATGAATGCATGGAGCATCTAACTACCAATTGAATGTTGGAAATGAGAAAATTATGCCTTGGATGATAAATGGGAGAATGCGCTCTACCAATTGAAAGCAAGAATCAAGCAAATGGCGCTTTGGATGATAAATGAGAACTGAGCACTAATGTTGGTGGTCCTCACCAAACAAATTCCTTAGACTCTTTTTCTCATCGGTTAAATCCCCAAATACATATAACCTCCATCAATAAATACATATTCAGTTGGCTCAACAGTAATGAAGATGGGAACAGGCCTAGATGTGAACAATTTTATGATTCCTTTCGGGCTCCTCATTAACCACCGGCTATTGCAAGACCCATTCACCGGACCCCATTCATCAGCAACGATTGGAGGATATCAATAAGGAAGGATATTACTTTAGGTTGGCTGGTTATTGATCAACAACGATCAAAGGATGTCAGTAGCTTTTTATGAACAGAGAAAATCATGGTCAGGCATGTGAGATTGTTTGCAGCAAGGCATCGTGCTCTTCTGAGAGTGCTGAGAGTGCTGCCTATACTTGTGGTGTTAGCAACATCATTGGAAGGGGATGGGACACCATATTTAAAAGGATTAAAAATATAATAAACATATTTGAAAGGGACCCTGTGATACCAACTTGTCGGTACATATCCTCGATAGCTTGATGGGCAATGTTCTAGACATTTGTATGAAACAGTGTAACAACGAGTGGAGAGTGGAGCATTCAAGAGGATCGTTGGTGTGGAGAGTGGAGTGTTGTGCGCAGTGGATTAGTTTTTTTATTTTGTTTTAATTTTTGTTATCAATAATTATTTGTAACTGAAAAAGCGTTGCATGCCAGTTAATTCGTTGAATTTAAAGCAATGATTTGTGTGTTCGATGAAGCATATTCCATCATCAATAAAATCTAGCCGCCCAATTTTTGAAAAATAAAAAATTGATCAACCTCACCCCACCCCTAAATGTTGAAATAAAAATGCCTATCGGCGTAATTAAGTTACATTTTTATGTTTTGTTGTATTATATAGTAAATTATTAGGAATGTATAATAAATTTAGAATATTATTGTATTAGATGTAATAATTTATTAGTTTTTATGTTAAGTAAATGATTAAATATAAATTAAGATTATCATATTTAAATATATAAATACACATTTAAATTATTATGAAAGAGAGAAATTTACCACATTAAGTTAAAGTTGATAATGTTATATATCATTTAGAAAATAAAAAAAGTTTATAGTCTAGTAAATTAGAAAAAAATATACAAAAAAAATGGTGTTTCAATCAATTAGAAAAAAAATTGTTTTAATTATTTTGATATGCTTTAGTTATTTTGAAAATGAGATAAGAAAATTTGGAAAGATATCATTTTTCAAGCTAAAAGATAAAAAATATTTCCTTTAAGAATTTACTTTTATATATTTACTAATTGTATATGTATTATTAATTTTTATCATATTTACGCCATAGGAGTTTCACCAACAAGAAACATAACCATCCACGTTGACTAGATTCTTCGCTCATAGAGCGAATGGAATGCTTCCACGTGGATGGTGCCATCGTGAAGGTTCTATCCACTTGTGGGGTCCTGCAGTAGGGATACGAAGACGCTTCCCCATGCCCTAGCCCCCACGCTAGCGATCCTCAGCACGTCACCCCACGATTTTCCCAACAATTGACAGAGCTCATCTAGCCTCTCTTCTCTAACGTTGTTGGTCATATTTTCCAGGATGTTTCCCCCATTGATGTCCTTTTGATGCACCGTTTGTATGTGACAAATTGAGCTTTTACTTCATTCAATTTCTCCGAAGGTTTGAGCAGATCAGGGCAGGGCTTGTAAATGAAGAAAAACATCATGGAAAAGCTGCGGAAGCAAAAGAACAACGATGACCAGAAGGGCAACACCAACAATGCCACCTCCGCGATTGTCCCCACTATTGTCCGTCACTAGAATCTCTTCCTTTCGATTGACATGGAGAAACATTGCATTTACGGGTAAGTGAATTTGAATGCACCGCATTAGCCACTCCCCTTCATTCGTTCATTCATTTTAAGTCTAGTAAACAAGTTCTTTTCAAACCTCCCGTGGTTCGAGTTCGAAACCCCTTCCTATGATGCTTAAACATGCCTTTGGCATTAGGCTTCGTGGTAGTAAAATGAACTCCTGTAATAATTTCTTTAGCTCTTTTTTTCCGCAGAAAATAGCACGTGTGTTGGTGTCCATTTTGTCACTATATTTTATCATCAAATATACTCTGAGTGGCGTTAATTGCACTATTTTGGTATAATAAATCACTCTTCTTGCCATTCAGACTGTCAAACAGACTCAGGTATGCATTTGTTTGAACATCATACAAATCGTGAATAATTATCAACATTTTTTATGGTTTATTAACAATCATCTCATATTTCTAGACATACTTGGTAGTTAGTTTTTGCTCTACAGGATGCGGTCTTCAAATGGACCTTCACTCGGACTCGCTTTCATGCCAAAGATGCCTGCAGCATTTAACGTGTCATCCAGTCCTTCGTTCAGCCTACGAGATCGTTGATTGGCATATTGATGGCCATTAAAGACATAAACAAAAATATGGGTTCGGTTAGCAATGTGGTGGTTATGGTTGGTGAGCCTCGGTTCTAGAGGATTGGCCTCCCTGCCTGCTGAGCTTGACAACACACCGTTTCCTCACATCGACACTCTAGAAGAATCGCTTCTTCATTTGTTCATCTTGACAGCACACGCTCATGCCCACGTCGACACTCCAACAGCTCCATCTTTCCACGCTCGACCTGCCAGCACATGCTTCTACCCACGGTTGAAGGAAACGAACACGCAACTATTCGCGTCAGGTAGGATCGATGCCGTGAAATCAGGAAGGGGGCCTCTACGTTGTCATGAATCACTAGGAAGCCGTTTGATAGTCTTAAATACTCCTATTTTTAGAGAGGTCGACTACGTCGACCTTCTCTCCCATTGTAAAATTATAAATAGATTCCTTGTATGGAGAAACAATGATCATTAGATAGCATATAGAATATACATAAGATAGTAGTAGTTTTTGCATAAACGCTATGTAATTTTCTCAGTTAATGGAAGCTCTTGAATTTTATTGTTGATGCTCTGTTGTTGGTGACTAAGTTGATTTAGTTTCCAATATTTGATTGCTGGGAAGGGCCCCTCATCAACCGGAGGTTTTATTTATGTTTTTCTGTATTTTCTTTTCTGCAAATAGCTAGTTCATTTTCCAGTGTGTATAGTTATTTCTGTTTTTTTGTATATGTCATTTCCTTATTCCTCTGAAATCTATATTTTGTTGCTAAGATAATTTATGTTTCCAAAATTGATAATGGTCGACCAAGCATAGTTTTTATAGTTTGTTTTCAGGCTTCTACAATTAGATAGAGTTTAGATAGTTGATGTTTAGTTAGTTGTTGTTTCAAGCTTAGTTATAATTAGAATTAGTTGCATTAGTTTCTTTTTCTATAGCTGTAGGTTAAGTTTGATCTATATCTTAGCTTTATTTGTTTATGTTATAGAAGTAGTTCATCTTTTTAAATAAGAATTAGAATAGGTTACTTCCTAATATCTTAGTTTATCAACAGTCTTCTCACTGACTTCTTTGCACAGTAGGTTCATCTGCATTCACCATTTGACGTTAAAATCATCAAAAATCCCTCTTTCCTTAGTTTAATTCATTTTCTTCCATCTGGACTGTCATTCAGATAGTCATCCGGACCATCATTCAGAGTTTCATACTTTCTGCATTGTTTTCATGCTTATTTTGAACCTAGTTTCTTAGGTTTTTTTTAATTGTAATTTTTCTTGCTTCTAATCAGCATTTTTAACTATAATTAGGACCTTTCTTTATATTCCATAAAAGTTTAATTAAGTTTGTCATTATTCTTAGTTTCCATCTCATTTTCCTTAACTTTGTTTTAACTGTTTTTCGAGTTATGAATTTGATATTTGATTTACCAATATGTTGTTGCTTTTGGATTTATCAGTCTTATTCTTAGTGTAGTTTATTCCATGCTCTTAAGATTTATTCTAGATTAGAGTTAATAATTTTATTCTCCAAGTATCCTAGTTTTGATAGTTTCTTTGTTAAGCATAGGATCAGTTTCTCATTCACACAGATAATGAAGATGTTCATGTCAAAATAAAATTTGGCTCAGAAATAAATATCTTTATCAAGTTTTCTACTTGCTTCCAAATTGAATCCAGAAGTAAATATCTTTATTAAGTTTTCTACTTGCTTCTAGATCTTATTAGTTTCATGTTATTTTGCTTATGGATAGAAGATAGATCATAATGTTTAAAGTTACTTGCAATTGGTCTCTTTGTAGTTTACATCTCTTTATAGAAATTAGGTTAGATTTAGTTCCATTTTGCTTTGCCATTACATTTAAAAGTCATTACGATACATTCACCCCAGTTCCTATTACATTTGACATACAACATCAAGGAGAATGGAATTAGATGCTTTAGTATAGTCTTGGATAGTTGTTGAATTCATTAAATAGTTTGTAGTTTTGCTTTGAATTAACATAGTTTTCTGTTTATGTAATTTATCATCAAATTAAGTCATTTCATAGATAGGTCTCTAAATTCATTTACAATTGTTTCTAATTCTTAGATTAGAATCTGAAAATTGATTAGGTAGTTCTCATTTTCATAATCAGTAGTTTGCTTTTTTATCAGTATTTGTCTTTTCCATTATTTAATCATAGAGTAGAGTAGTATGAATTGATACTATTCTGATCTGTTGGTTTAGCTAGGCTTAGTTAGTTCATTTGTTGTCTTTCTCAAGTTTAACTCGGTTTTTCATTTTGAAAGATCTGTCGATCTTTTTTCTATTAAACATTTCTAAGGTCTGACAAGCCGAAACTTAGGTGCCATTCTACCTTAGCATATACTATGCCTCAACTCTAAGATTACCAACCCCGGTCGATAATTAAATATTAGGTGATTTCTTTGAGATAGCTCATACACCTAACAACGGGAAACCCTAAGGAGGCATTTTCGGCCTCAAAAGACGATGTGAAACCGTGCTTGAAGATAAAATATTTGTGCGAAAAAATGGAAAGCGAGGGCTTGAAGAATTTCTTGGTCGCTAACCGCAAAGACATCGGTGATGAAGTCCTCGCGGCCCTGAAATTTGCTGTGGACCCGACCAAGATGGTTCTACAGACCCTAGAGGATTTTTTCTGACCGAGTTTAATGGAAACCTTCAGCCAAAGAGATGGGCCTGTGATTTGCTCTTAAAGTCCCTTTCTCTTGTTTCCTCGCTGGATGAGCTGTCATACGAGGCCAAAAAATACGCTCAGAAAATTGTTGCCGCATGGAAACCTAAGCTCAACCTCGACACTCCATCTAGGAACAATGTTCATTCTCTGGAGGCACACACATTCCTGCAGCTCTTCGCTTCTTACGGAATTTCAAATAAATTCAAGGATGATGACCTTTGTGAGTTATTCCTTCACGTTGTCCACCAATGACATGTTATTGACCTCTGTCATGCCCTTCGTATCGGTCACAAGATACCGAGTAGGTACACTTTGTTGTTTTTCTTTCAGCCCAACTTTCTGTTCAGTTTAAATTTTTTATTTGGGTAAAGTCACTGAGGATTGCATTATCAGTTCATACTGTATATTTTATATGCAAAATAAAACAATGGAACCCATCCACAACCAGGGTTAATTTGCTATTTTCTATGCTTTAATGTTTTCTCCCTGTCTTTATGTAGTGGTTTGTTTCAGTGGTTGTTCGTTTTCAAAGTAATCTTCTCTTTTTTCCCATCATCGAGACTTCTCATTTCCTAGCATCATCTTCTTTATCTTTCTTTCTCTTACACCTTCTATTGTATATTCGTTTAACTAGATATTTAGCTTTTATGAATACACTGTCTTTTATATTTCCCTGTTCTCAGTATCGATGAATTGCATTTCTACTGCCACTTACACTGCTTGAATTCTTTAAGCCCCATTGGTCTACTTTTTCTGGTTATTTTTTAAACATCAATCAACCTATTTTATCCAATGACATTATATAACTTCGTTCAACATCCTTCAGACAATCGTAAGGGCACTTCTGTAGGTCTGGCAGCTCTGTTTTATGTTTCATGTATTAGTTGTATACCCTTCATCCCAATACCCATATACATTAGGGTGGATTAAAATTGTGAGTTGATGGATCTGAATTTTTGTTTTTCCTTCTTCAATTTCCACTAATAATTCATTGCTCTATTATTTGTAATCTTTCGTTCTATAAAAGTTCAGTCCCTGGGGTTTAAGAAGCTAAGATTTTTCTGGAATTTTTAATTTAGGGCTTTGGGTCATCAAACACCCAATAATTTCCCTTTCTAGTTTTCAAAATTTTGAAGCAATTTTATATTGCTTGGTCTATGGTTTCAGATATTGAAAATGAGAATTTCTAGTTTACAGTGTCAACTAATCCGTGCAAGAAATCTGTCTTTGTTTAATAATAATTTTTTATAACTGTGTATTTTTAATCGATCAAAGGGATACTGTATAATTTAAAATAAAAGGTGGCCACGGTGCAAAACAAAGTCAAAATAATTAAAATGGTTCAAACAAACTGTAGGCTTGATTTGGTTTCCAATTGATCGATGGCCAATTTTCTATTCTTGAAATTTTGGATTGAGGACGTTTTGGTTAACATGATGGCTGGCTTCGCTATTCTTACAAATACATTAGTAAAATGTTGAAAAAACATTATTTTTTATGGCAAATCTATTTGGTTCATCAAATGGAGGGTAAAATATGCCACCATTCCTAATCTATCTACTTATTGTGTAATATAGAATAGTTAATAAAGGGAGCAATGCTCCTTTTTTTAAACAATAGCTCCCCATTTTCTTGTAAACTTCCTTAGATGTGTTGCTCTGGGGATTTCCAGGTAGATGAGAGATGGTGCAAGCACCAACACTTGGGGTATTGAACCTGGGCCAATGGAGGTAAACTCCCACGGACAAAGGAGCAAATGGTTTAGCAATGCTAATGATTTCTGATAAGTTATTTTTTGTATTATCAAGTGGAGTAATTAAAATTCTGCCTATTTTGGAATGTATATTTTATAATTGTTTAGTCATCAAGAAAATAATAATAGGTGTTGCTCAGATTACTACTCTATTGTTTATGTTCTTCAAAATTGAAATTTTAGTTTGCATTTTTGTTTGATATGTAGGCCGAGGCTGGACATATTTTAAACTTTAGTCTGTCTATTAAGGCAGTGGTTTTTTGTTCCTTACAATCATACAAGGGTTGTTTGTATCATACAGTTATTGCGCTAAAATGTAGACCTTCAGTTTACACAAGGCCCACAAGTTGTTAACCTAGTGAGGCCTTGATCAATCCTTCTAAGACTATTAAAAATTAATTTATAGTAGTTTCAATACTTTGTTCAAGGAATGTAAAGTGGAGGAGATGTTTTAGCACCTCCAGAATCAGGAAGGGTGTTTTCTTACCATAAGAATGAAAAACATATATAGTGCAAAGAAACAACGGATTTGAAGGCTGATTTCCCGAATGGAATGGGTGATAATTTTGGGACTACTGAGTTTAGTTGGATTGATGATATCCCTAGCTGTCCTGTGTTCTACTCCACAAAGGAGGAGGTTGAAGATCCATCAGTATATCTCCAAACTATTGCACTTACTGCATCAAAATATGGTAAGAATCTATGCAAACATGTAAAACGAGACCTGCTCTTATTTCTTGTTATTTGTGTTATATCATAGGAAGATGAATAGTTATTTGTACAGTTTTTGTAATTGACATCAAAAATTGTTAATCTACTATTTTAGATTATGTTGTTAATGGCCTAACTTCCACTGATTTCACTTTGCTTGTGCGAGCATACTTATAGTGAATGCATACAAAATTTTAGAATAGAGAGTATTATAAGAATCATGGTAAACATAGCATTTGAAATATTTGAAGAATTTTAATTACTAATAACAGTGAGTCATTCTGGGTCAATCTGCCATACTACCATGCACTAAATTATGATGTTGTCTTTCTCTGTAGCATTCTCAAATGTTGTTTGTCATTGTGTTTGTATTGTAGCGTGCCCCCCATGAAAGGAGTATTTTGTAACATTGTTCTTTTAAGGCATCTTGATTTCAATCTGTCAATGATCATGGCTATGCCCTTTGCATAAAAAAATAGGTGGATCCACAGAAAGTCCAACGAGAAAGCATTTATTTTTTTGTTTTTGTGGATGGTTGCTTTGAAGTTAAATCTAACTTTTTCTTTTAAGTTATTTGGATTAGTCCTAAGTTGGAATTTTTCAATCTCTGTATATGCAATATAGGATCTCCCTTGGTAGCCTCAGTACCTGCAGGAGTGGTTTTGATGAAAGAGAAATTGGGCTTCAAGTTCACAACTCGGGTGAAACCTTTGAGATTTGCAAACTAGGATACTGAAGATAAAATAACCTTATGTATGAGTGAAACGAAAGTAAATAATTAGTTATGTTGTAGTCGTTCTTTCAGTGAGAAACTCCGCCTGGGAACTGTAGCAGATTCCTCATCACTCTGCCCAACCACCTTCTGCCACATGTCTTTTTCAATTAACCCTTCTATCGCACACCAGTTGTGTCCCATGTCGATAAAGTTTTGGACTTTGAAGAGGAAATCGGCACCACAAACTTTATTTTCTCATTGTTCCACCTTCCTGTAACATATCTACGGAGGAAGTTTTTCAGTCAAATTGTGGTTGGACAGCTCACATTTGATTTGCGGTTTGGAAAGGATCTCGTAGTTTCCATTGGAGAGGCATAGTCTGAAGATGGTAGTTGCACTGTACATTTTATTTTGAACGATTATTGCACTGTAAGTGGAAGCTGGATTGTGGTTATCCAACTTCCATTGCTTATGTGGTACTAGGTTTGATTCTCATTGCCTGCTATATAACAGTTCCAGTACTTGTGTGTACCAAATCACAGATTTAGTGTTCACGATAACACCAGAGACCTTGAAGCTACTGTAATATCCATTTTTAGGAATTTTATTAAAATGGCAACTTTCCACTTTTTTTTCCCTAGTTCGACCTTTGACTAGTTTTGATCTCTAGGTCCCAAATTTTCCCCAAATGATCCCAAATCTTCTGAGAAGGTATATGAATGATATTAGAACATAAATATGTGTTTCAAGGATTCCTTTGGACCTTTAAAATACTTCTGCAAATACTCTTTCAATTCTGGTCAATGTAGGTAACTTTACTAGTGATTTCCCTTTGACTAGTATTGGTCTCTAGGTCTCAAATTGACTCCGAATGCCTTCAAATATTCAAGGAAGGTGTATGAATGATATTAGGACTTGAATATGATGTTCAGGGAGGACATATGGTGACCAAAAGACCTCTGCAAACTCTCTTAAGATTTTGAACCAAGTATGCAATTTTACTAGTAATTTGGGGTTCAAATCCCCCTGGGGTAAGTACTGAAAATGGCTTCTCAATTGCCTCCAAACCCACTCAAATTTATGAAAAGAGGTATGTAATGTGTTAAGGATGTTATTAAGGTCTCATGTGCACCATTAATTGATTATTATATTTGCACCAACCCTCTCCCATTCAACTGCAAAAATCACCAATTCAACCCCTGGGGAAATGGCACTATTTATTCTCCCAATGCAATTAGACTGAGTAAAAATACTTCAAATGCTAAAATACAGTACATGAAACTTGTAAAAGGCATCCATGACATTCCATTAATCACAAATGCATCAGATAATCATCCATTCATTCGAAATCATCATCAATACATTAGTTCACAACAAGGTAGTGGGGAAATGGCATTGTTCTTCCATTAAAAATGAGATTTATACATTTATACTTGGAATTTCGACCTAAAACTTTCTAGAGATTAAGGACAGAGTAAATAATTCATATTACAAAATAAATGAGGCATTAGAAGCTCTCCCAAAGAGTACAATGCCTCACCAAAAACGCCCTCCCTCAAGGATCAAGAATATGTCATCAAAACTGGAAATGGTTGAAGGAGTGAGCTGCAATAGAAGAAACCATGAGTTGCCCTGTATCTTACACCTGCAAATAAAGACTCCATTAAATCTCCAAATGAAAGGTCTGAATGGCCCTTCCAATTACCAACTTGGATGGGAATCTTTCACCCTCGAAATTGACTAAGGCAAGAAACTAGTCATCCACTAGCTCTCCCTCTTCACAAATGCAATTGAAAATTCTACAAATGATCAAAAGATGGTTTCATTCTTTGTTATTGACATTTATAAAGTTCTAGTGTCCTCCATGGGTCGAATTCCTTCCAAGAGACTCATGCCAACTCAAGTTGGGAAGAGATTCCAAAGAACGCCACTTGTACAACAATTCCTAGTTTCCCACTTCCACCAAATCACATGTGGAAGCATATTAGCTGCCCTAACACCCTTGAGAGCCCTCTTGGAGTCTATTATTAGCCTTGACATGTCATATATGTCATATGTCAGCCTTCAGGTCTGATTTGTGTCATAGGTGTCATAGCATCTTCATCATTGTTGTCATAGAGCTAGGGAATCTAGCCCAAGTGTCTCACTAACTCCAAATTGCCTCTTCCTCTTCCATGGGAGTTACTCTTCCTCTATATTTTGACCTTGGATGAGTCATGCCATGAATAATACCTTTTGGACTCCCCCAAGTATGTTACCATTCACCTTGAATTCGAATTGGTGAGAGAATGAGAGAATGATGCCAAGTGTAGTGCGGAAATCTAGCCATATGTGGGTCCCACTTCCTCCATGTGTCTTCATGATCAACTGCCACTTTTATTTTCACTTGTATATATTTATTTAGATCCTTTATTAAATATTTATGCCACTCTAATGTTCAAACATCATTTATTATCCCCATTATTCCAAATCCCAAAGCTTCCACCCCAAACCTAGGAAACTAATAATTTTCCTCCTTGGCAATTATTTGACCTTTAACATCAATTTTACAAACTCTAAGGAATATGGCCAATGTGATTAGGCCATCGTGACCCAATTCCAAATTTGGGACATGATAAATCCTCCCTTCCCAATATTGCTTGTCCTCAAGCAATTTCAAACATGGGTGTTGAAGAACCTGCTTCTTGTATAATTCTTTGAAGTTGCCATTGAATTGCCCAACCTTGAGTCTTTGAGTTTCCTTGAAGATTTTAGAGAGGAACCACCATGCTTGCTGCTGCACTACTCTGATAAAATTCACTTTATTAAGTGGGAAATCCATCTCCCATACTGCTTGTTTCCCCCAAAAAATTCAAACCAATGAGACAAAAATTATTCCAGGGTCCCATTGCTTGTATTGCACCCCAACAATTAAAAGTGCTCTCCAACCCATACCATCAGATAAGAGGATTCCGGGATCCCATTTTCTTGTATGCATTCTTCCAAACATCATGAGTACAAAATATATATCATCAAAGTACATAACAACATAATGAAAATGTACATCAAGAAGATGTTTCATCAAAGAATCATGAAAGTGTTTATACCTCCAAGTATGTAGACAACCATTTGCTAGGTGCATACAATCTTCAAGTGACCAATCAAATCTGCTCCAATGACATAGGTGAGGATCCCACATAGGTGAGGATCCCATGTCCGATAGTGCTTCTCCAAAAGAACGTGATATGCATCAAAATATTCAGCCATGCATTCTTTCATCCAAGAAGTGAATGAAGAATCTCCACTAAAATCTGAACTAAATAATAAGCAGGAAAAACAAGGAGACTTCAAAGGACTCAAGGAAGTCTCATCCATACATCCATGAGGATATGTATCATCATAAGGTAAATCAATATGCTGCTGCAATTCTAAATAATGAGGTGCTCTATTCATGTCATCATCAAAAGGAGAGGTAGGAGTTTCATACCCCTCATGTGGCACCATTAGAAAAAAACCTTTCACCCAATTTTCATCCCAAAGTGATGTGGCTGGAAAAGAAGTGTGGGGTGAGGAATTATAAACCAACTTTAATTCTTTACAACTCTTACCCATTGAAATATTTAATTCATCTTCTCCATTATTGGCTGGTCCAACTATTGTGAGATCATGTACCTCTTCCAAGGCTTTGCAACTCTCTCCATGAGGCAACTCATAATCCCTTTGAACAAGGACAAGTGCTTGTCCTTCTTCTTGTTTTAGTGTAGCATCTTCAAGAACCTGCATATCAACATGTACCTCATGTTCCACAATTACATTAGGTTCCTCTTTTGGGGCATAAATTGTTTCATCCTTTTCCTTGAAAAGAGAACCATTGCTCATTATTTTTTTCCGAGTTGCTTCCAAGTTCACTAAGAAACAATTTGAACTCTTGAAAGTATTGCCTCCACTTGTCTTCAAAGGAAGGTTTCAGTAATTTTTTAAACTCCTCATTCTCCTCTAAGGTTCCTTTCTCATCCTTACTCATGGTGACCAATGAATGCACTTCTTCTCCTATTTCTTCCCTTTCACCAAAGTACATCCAGTTTCAGTTTCTAAGGGTGGTGGCTTATTTATTTGACTCCTGGTCTTCATTAATGTTCTACCACATCAGGTGCCAAGACCATGCTCTGATACCACTATAATTTCCCTTGTTAGGAATTTTATTAAAATGGCAACTTTCCACTTTTTTTCCCTAGTTCGACCTTTGACTAGTTTTGATCTCTAGGTCCTAAATTTGCCCCAAATGATCCCAAATCTTCTGAGAAGGTATATGAATGATATTAGAACATAAATATTTGTTCCATGAATGCCTTTGGACCTTTAAAATACTTCTACAAATACTCTTTCAATTCTGGTCAATGTAGGTAACTTTACTAGTGATTTCCCTTTGACTAGAATTGGTCTCTAGGTCTCAAATTGACTCCAAATGCCTTCAAATATTCAAGGAAGGTGTATGAATGATATTAGGACTTTAATATGATGTTCAGGGATGACATATGGCCACCAAAAGACCTCTGCAAACTCTCTTAAGATTCTGAACCAAGTATGCAATTTTACTAGTAATTTGGGGTTCAAACCCCCCTGGGGTAAGTACTGAAAATGGCTTCCCAATTGCCTCCAAAACCACTCAAATTTATGAAAAGAGGTATGTAATGTGTTAATAATGTTATTAAGGTCTCATGTGCACAATTAATTGATTATTATATCTGCTCCAACCCTCTCCCATTCAACTGCAAAAATCACCAATCCGACCCTTGGGGAAATGGCACTATTTCTTCTCCCAATGCAATTAGAATGAGTAAAAATACTTCGAATGATAAAGTACAGTACATGAAACTTATAAAATACATCCATGGAAGTCCATTAATCACAAATGCATCAGAGAATCATCCATTCATTCGAAATCATCATCAATACATTAGTTCACACCAAGGTAGTGGGGAAATTGCATTGTTCTTCCATTAAAAATGAGATTTATACATTTCTACTTGGAATTTCGACCTGAAAATTTATGGAGATGAATAAAAGAGTATTTAATTCATATTAAAAAATAAATGGGGCATTAGAATCTCCCCCAAAGAGTACAATAGCTCACCAAAAATGCCCTCCCTCAAGGATCAAGAATATGCTATCAAAACTGGAAATGGTTGAAGGAGTGAGCTTGAAGAGAAGAAACCATGAGCTGCCCTATAGCTTACACCTGCAAATAAAGACTCCATTAAAGATCCAAATGAAAGGTCTGAATGGCCTTTCCAATTACCAACTTGGATGGGAATCTTTGACCCTCGAAATTGACTAAGGCAAGAAACAGGTCATCCACTAGCTCTCCCTCTTCACAAATGCAATTGCAAATTATACAAATGATCAAAATTTGGTTTCATTCTTTGTTATTGAAATTTATAAAGTTCTGATGTCCTCCATGGGTCGAATTCCTTCCAAGAGACTCATGCCAACTCAAGTTGGGAAGAGATTCCAAAGAACGCCACTTGTACAACAATTCCTAGTTTCCCACTTCCAACAAATCACATGTGGAAGCATCTTAGTTGCCCTAACACCCTTGAGCGCCCTCTTGGAGTCTATTTTTAGCCCCGACATGCCGTATATGTCATATGTCGGCCTTCAGGTCTTATTTGTGTCATAGGTGTCATAGCATCTTCATCATTGTTGTCATAGAGCTAGGGAATCTAGCCCAAGTGTCTCACTAACTCCAAATTGCCTCTTCCTCTTCCATGGGAGTTACTCTTTCTCTATATTTCAACCTTGTATGAGTCATGCCATGAATAATACCTTTTGGACTCCCCCAAGTATGTTACCATTCACCTTGATTTCGAATTGGTGAGAGAATGATGCCAAGTGTAGTGGGGAAATCTAGCCATATGTGGATCCCACTTCTCCATGTGTCTTCATCATCAAATGCCACTTTGATTTTCACTTGTATATATTTATTTAGATCATTTATTAAATATGTATGCCACTCTAATTTTCAAGCATCATTTATTATCCCCATTATTCCAAATCCCAAAGCTTCCACGCCAAACGTAAGAAACTAGTAATTTTCCTCCTTGGCAATTATTTGACCTTTAACATCAATTTTACAAACTCTAATGAATATGGCCAATGTGATTAGGCAATTGTGACCCAATTCCAAATTTGGGACATGAAAGCTACCTTACAGGGCTTTCAGTGAATATGATCATGAATCTCAAATATCTAGGGTTTCATTATTTTACAGGTTTTTATAGGATTCAATGCTTCTTCTGTGATTTGTAGAAGATTAATTTGTTAGGTAACATTCGTCTCTTTGGAATTTGATTTGGATTTGTTCTCCTTGTTTTATTGGTAATTAGGGTGAAAAAGGTTCTATGGGTGCACAATGTGTTTAATTATGATGGTTAGGGTTTGGAGTGTTCACATGCTTGCTTGTATGTAGATTTTCACAGCTGGTATGCTAGAAGGGATTATTGTCACATACTATTCTAAACTTAATTATTGCAATGCTAAACAGGGTGGGAATCGATCCTGTGCTTATTTTCTCTAGTGAATTGCAATAATAGCTTGACCCTCTCAAAGGTGCCCTAATTTCTGATTATTTGTTTGTAAATGCCAGTTTAGTTTTGTTAAATTGAATTGGAAATGGTAATTTCAATGTACACTGCCCTGTACATTTTGTATCTAAATCTAAATTAGCTTGTGGTGGTTGCTACAGAACCCACTTCTTTTAATTATAAAAATCTCTTTCAATATTTGGAGAATAATATACTTTTATTTTGAAGTTGATAATATAACTGTGGAGTTACATACCGTAAATATAATGTGTAAGAAATTGATACTACAAAGGTAACTACTTGAGCATTGTTGGGTTTGGATTGCAATGGAAATGTGGAGAATGGAAGTGAAGTTTGTAGTTGTGAACTGTACCAAAAAAACTACCTGCTTTCCTTAATCATAAAAAATGGACAGTAGGTATGACTTGATACTTATATATACACCCTTTGGTGTCATTCTCTTTGCTTGAAAATTGCATCCATGGATTGAATTCAATGACCTAGAGATTATATGATTAATGAAATATGTCTTATAACAGTTAATACATGTATCGAATTGGCCTATTGAATATCATGCAATCAATGGATTTATTAAGGGTTTTTTGGAAAATAGTTCTATAGAATTTTTTTCTTTTCAAGTTGGTCTTATTGTATTTGGGTTCTGCCAATAGGTCGTACATTTAAGAAAAATAACTAGATAGACTGTGTTTCATGCTAGCCCTATTGTCAATTTGGGCCCTTCAAATAGGTCCTGGTAGGGGATCTTTTGGTGAAAATTGTGGGTTTGTATTTCTCAATTCACAGGTGTGGTCTCTGTAAAAATTTCACTTCAAAGCTTGGGGAGATTTATAGTAGGCTTATGAAGAAAAGGGTGGCCTTTAATATTGTGTTTGTGTGGGGGTAACAGAGAGGAGCTAGCCTTGTAAGAGTATTATGAAAGCATGCCATGGTTGCATTTTCCATTTGTAGACAAAATTGAGAAGAACTTGTCTAGCTTCTTCCAAGTTCAAGGTATCGTAACCTTGATTATCGATCCATCCGGGATGGATCATATCTCCCATATTTAAATTGTTGGTCCCTATCAAATTCCATTTTATCTTAACCCTTCACTTACTTAAACTAGGACCTATGGGTACTGGATCTTATGGCATCGGTTATAGTTATGGATGCAATTCGAACTCTAGCTCTTACTGAAGTATGGACTCTGCCACTTGCTGAGGCTTTAGAATCTTGCTCGTCTTTTTCTCTAACTTCAGCCTTATCCTTTCATCTTCAACCCCACATGCTTACCTCCTCCGCAATACAAGAACAGATTTGGGAAGCATTTTCAATTGGATCAGCCTGAGATGTTACGAGTATTTTAGGTCCAAATGGAAAAATATGAAAGCAATGGGCCTCATAGGAAAATATGGAATCGAATCCTACCCACTTACAAGAGAGCCAGACGAGAATCATAGACCTTGGAGTCGATCTTGGTTTCTAATCATTGCAACTTTGTGATCAAGCATGGAGGTGCCAAGGTGAGTTAATACCTTTAGCGTTCTCGTGCCACAATTCATGAATTACACCACATAAATATTTTATGTTATTTCAATACAGATAAGGGCTTTACTTACAAATGGTCAGGTAGGCTACTGACTATGATGATTACCTCATTAGGCATGCTACCGCATGTTAGTATGGGATTGTAATAATGCTGGCAAGAAGACAATGCCAGGTGTAAGTTCTGAGTGAATTGTGACAACTTAGAAACCTGTTAGATGCACCGGTTAATCCAAATTATCTTCTACGTTTGATAGTGTGATATCCCATCCTCTAATTAGATTTGGTGTTTCCCTATTTTTGACCAAAAAAATCCTTGCTTTACAACTCAGTATGGGGAAGATGTTGTCACATACACACTTTTAAAGTATTAATTCATAAAAGTGTGTTGTTTAAACAATTTTAGAAACCACCAAAAAATGTTTACATTACATTATCAAATAATAGTTTATTAAATTTTAAAAGAAGTACTTTAAATATGTTACAATTTGGTAGGGCTACACACAGTGTTGCAGGTGGGACGACCACATTGACAAACATAGAGGAAGAAAATTCTAGGATTATAGGAGTGAGAGCCAGAGCTTAAAGCTACCCAATTTTATTCCTGAACCGACCCAAGTCGTTCAACTGGAAGGAATTCAACGACTAGCTATCTTGTTCAACCAGACCTAAGCATCCTTGTTAGGCTCCGAAGAATCTATTTGCCGATATCGAGCTTCCCTCAGTAGTCTAATCAAAGGTTGGATGGACCGCATGGCCATGGCTTCTATTTATAGACTAAAAGCTACAGGCTTAATTGGATAAAAAATGATGCCCATATGGGTACCCATGTGCTAGACGCTAACCCCAGAGGCGACGGGCATCTTGAATCATGCCATAGCAGAAGCTTGTGGCCACGGGCATGGCCAAACGATTCCTCTACATGTTGCTACGACGTTTTTGGCATCCCTTGCTAGCTATCTACGCTAGGATTGCTAAGCTGCGACTTCAAATTTTAGGGGTTGGTGTTGAATCCACTGGTAATAGAAATGATGAGATTAGAAGACTCATAGAAATCCTTCTAAAGGTTAAGAAGAAGCATCTGGTTCTCTTATGGGAGAAAGAGCTTGAAGCTGTAATAAAAAAACTTGTGCATAGAATGTAAAAAGGTGAAACCCTACAAACCAGTGATATGCTCTGCAATTCTAAACATGTTGAATAGGAACATTGAGACATTGCATACCGGTACAGCTCTAACTCACTCTGCAATGCTCCCATTTTTTCCCCGACAAAAGCTCTAGCCAAATTCTTAAATACATTTGCTAGGTAACTGCAATTTGTTGGAAAACTGCAGTTTAGACCCATTAGGGGTTATGTCCAAAGGATCATGTATTGTAGCAACTAAAACTGGTTCTTGCACCAGAACTATATTTCTCCATTTTGGGCATGATACTGGAGGAGTACCCAACTATGTATACTGGAGGAGTACCCAACTATGTACCCATATCTAAACCCCAAATTTCCCATTGCCAAGAATATTGATAGACTGTAATCCAAACAGTTGGAGATTGAAGAAAGCATTGCAACTGCCTCGTTATTCAAACCCTCAAGAGCTCGATTATGTTGTCAAGCTATTAGAGAGCTTCCCCCTATGGTATTTGCAGGAGAAGCCATAAATATTGAAGACAGTCTTGGAGAAGCCACTATGGGAAACGCCTTTCTCTTGCAAGGAGGTGACTGTGCTGAGAGTTTCAAGGAATTCAATGCAAACAATATTTGGGATACTTTTACAACTCTCCTACAAATGGCAGTTGTGCTCATGTTTGGAGGCCAAGTATTCGATATTCTGTTCGTATATACTTTTACAGGTATCCTATACTTTTATAGCTATCCATAAGTAAGAGGATGTCCATGATATCCAGGTAATAGTCTATTCATTTAGTCTTTTGTTACTACTAACAAGACGACAATATGTACATAAAAGTTAATAACATGATTTTGACTTTTGACTATAGTTGCAGTATGTTGGCTCAAAGTGAGAGGATAGTTTGGCTGCAATATTTTGTTTCCTGGTAAGGCATATAGCATTTCATTGAGGCTCAAAGTCTATGAGTCAACCCATGGCATTATTCGGTACTCAGCATTATTCGGTACCTTGGTTAAAGAGGTATTATTCCTCCCTTGCCTTGAGTATGTGGATGGAAACGTACATGAGTTTTACATGACAAAAATAAGGGTACATGAAACTCATGTTGATATACATGCAAACAAAATAAATATTTTGGCATTAATGTTTATGGATTTGTACTGAGTTTAGTACTTGTGGCTGACTTGTTGTCATATGCTCAAATCCTCTATTATGTGATTATATTGAATAATATGGGTGTAATTGCAGGTGAAAAAGGAAGATTCTGACATGGAGCATGTTAGCTACAGGTGGGATAACATCAAATTTCACGAGTCTTTTTTCATAGATACATGCATCTATCCACCCAGACTTGCAAGTTCTTATAGTCAACAAGGCCTATGGCAGCTATGGTTGTAAGTTTCAAGTAATGATTATTATTGTTGTTACAGTTTGAAGTCTCTTTTCGCATTCTCGTTGCCACTTCTTCTTGCTACTCTTGAATACAAACTATCAAATTACCCATACTACAAAGATGTTCAAGTTAACCCAGTTGCATTATCTTCTTTGCATCTTGAACCAACAGACATTTCATCCCTCCTTCATCATGTCACACCCGATGAAACCCCATTTGCTGACCATACCTCATCTTCTATTGTTCAACCACCCAGCTTCCTTAAACCCCATGAAGTACAGCCCTCCTCCTTTATATCTACACAAACAAATTGTGGAACTGAGGTTGATGAAATCAAAAGCTTCTTAGCCACAAGCAATGCACCAACTCCACCTTGCATTGAATGGATGCCAATAGATGCTTCCCCTATCAATGAGTACAACACAATAGGCCTCCTCTCCATGGTTTTCCCAACCTTGTTTCCCACTAGAGTTGCCATGCTTAAACAACCGCATGTTCAAGAGGTTGGGATGGACAATTATGCACTGCACCTTCTTCAATACGATGACAATAGATTCTGCCAACATCCTCGGTTTCGTTATTACATATATAACCTCATGATGCGCCACCGTAAATTTTTTATTGTGGACTTGAAATCCTAAATGAGAAGAAGGAAACATATTTGGGTTTCCCACTGTATCTTCCATTCTTGAAGCAAGCATAACGAAGATTCATTTACAACTTATATTGTGGCACTATCAAGAGCTGGTCCATGAAAGAGTTCTATATCTATACTTGTATATGGAGATTCGTAAATTTATTGCTACAGCACATGGCATGAAAGCAAACTTTTGTTCACAAGTAGTTTGTGTAGTTTAGGAGCCATTATAATTGTTGTTTTCATTGATATTATTGCAGAAATATTTTTTCAAATTGCTTATATATTCCAGACATAGTAGTAATCTATAGTGTTGAGATTACTACTATAGAGATTGTGAGAAAAGAAATTGTATTTGGCTTACTATGTTGAAACATTATTTTTTGTTATGGGTTGAGTGCCTATGTCTTTGTAATCTGAGATTGTTACAAATTTTGCTCTTTTCCTACCAGTATCCTTCACTGCAAGTGCCTATGTTTTTGTTCCTTCTAACTTTCCTCTTTTCCTACCGGCGTTCATTTTTGCCTCTCAAGAAGCACATGCTAGTTTAAAAATATATAGAATAAAACAAATGCGAGTAATTAAACCATCCCAACAACTTTTATTTTTTATTTGGGAAGTAGATAAAACATAATTAAATTATTAAATGAAATTGCACTATGATATTGACTTTGTTATCAAAGATATGAGGTATTTAATGAATGTTATTATTTATTATTTAATAATTATGTTGAATGTTTGGACTCTCATGGTAACCTTCCGACATTGCTTTCTATGTCATCATTATGATGTATTTATTAAGTGTCGGGTCTATCAGTGGAACTTGTAAATCAAGTATCATGATATGAACTTGGTCGCTCTTATTATTACAATCGTTTACAGAATGGTAGCATTAATTTGTTTTATAATGAGACCATAGCTGGAATCTGGACAACCTACTCTCAACACTCGGAGATGCTCCATCTCATTCGCCATTGGAATTTCTCTTGCTATGAGCTTTTCTTTCGCTCCACACGAATCATCTTTTCATACCTTTGGCGAATCGCTTAGGCTATTTAGCGCTATGCTAAACATACATTAGTTCGTATGACATATGACTTCCGTATGACATCCGGATCTCCACCTGCAAAGGTCAAACTGACAAACAATATTTACTATTAATGAAATATTATGATACAAAATCTAAATTACAATTAAATTTGTTTTTTGAATTTTTAAATTTTAAATTATTATTTTATTTAAATAATAATAACAAGAAATAATGACAATAAATGAAATGTCCATATCTTAACAAAGAACATGACATATATAACATTATTACTAGTCAATGATATAAATATAATGTCACATGGCTATGTATCATTGTTTGTCTCTTTTTCATATCACATATATTCAATATATTATTTAAATGTCTATAGATTCTTTTATGTTGTACTATTTATTTTGGATATTTAGTTTATGAACCAGGTTGTTCATTTCATATTGAGTAAATAAACTTTGTTCATTTCTAACATTTTTGTACATTACCTTAAATTTCTTTGAAAAATAATAACTTTGTAATGCAATGATTATCATCATCACTTGTTTTAAATTATTTTTGTTTAAAATGTAATGTCGTCTCTTTACTATTGATATATTTAGCAAAAATAAAATGTTCAGTAAATTCACACTTTCATAATTGAAATTTCCAATTTATTAGACAATGAACAAAAGCTAAAGGGTTTATAAAACTAAATTAGGATAAGTAGAAAATTAAAATGGAAGTGGAAGAAATTGGCATGGGCTGACATCGTGTATAATCTGTAAAAAAAGATGGAGAATCAATAAAGCATTTATTTGTATATTGTTTATATGAAAAAGAGGTGCATGATGAAATAATAAAATTAACACTTTTGGAATTAAAATTCACAACTTCAAAATTAAAATTGACAATTTGGGAATCAAAATTCATAGTTATGTAATTTGATAATTGCTTTTCTGGAATCAAAATTCATAGTTATGTAATTTGATATTGCTTTTTTGGAATCAAAATTCACAATTTCAAAATGAAAATTAACACTTTTGGAGTCAAAATTCATACTTATGAATTAAAAACATTCACTTTTAGAATTGAGATTCATGGTTTTGGAAATAAAATCCCACTTTTGGAATAAAATCCCACTTTTGGAATAAAATCCAAAATTTTTGGGCTCGGAATTATTCAAAATTCATGCTTTTGGAATCACAATTCACACTTTTGAAAACCAATATTGTCACTAGAATCTATATTTTCACTTTAGAAAGATTGTTTTGACACTTCTAAAATAAAAAATTCAGAGTTCCTTAGTCTAGATTTTCCATTATTAATCCAAATTTAATGAATTGAGGCTATTGTCAATGTACCATGTTAATTTTAAAGAATAATTGTAAATTAGATAAAAAATTAAATTCATTGAATCTGTTTCCCTTTGAAAAAATGTCAAAGTCAATATTTCAAAGTTTAGAAATAATTGTGTCCTCAAACGCTTTCTATAGCCTAATATAAAGAAATGTAATTCTGTGCTCAACCTAAACTTTAAAAAAAAATAATAATAACTATAACAATGTAGACTATAATCTAAACTTAAAAATACACACATTAACTTTTCTGTACTAAAGTAGAATTACAAAAATCTAAATATCTAAATATTTGTATAAGAATTCTGGGATCTGCGGCATAGTTTGAACAGTTTGAGCATAATTACATGTTATGGATAAATTATGTCCGTTGACTAATGTTGAGTGTTCTTACTATTTTTTGTTAACTAATTTCACTGCATTAAATTCTATCCCTAGTTCTAACCTGCCATACTCTTTGGGCAGAATTTCCGTCTCTGTGAGTTGGGATCGATTCTAATGAGCCATGAATTCCACGTAATTTAAGATGACATGGACATCAAATAAAAGAGTCCTGGTAATGTTCAGAAAGAGATATCAAAAGTAAAGACGAAAGCCTATTTCACAGCATATTTTTCCAAAAACTAGATTCTATCCATATGGAAAGGAGATATCAATAGTGAATTTGGCCTGTCTCCAGCTATGTTGAATTATTGCGAGGGTAAAAGCACAACTGGCAGCCTTTTAAAGCTGACGCGCTACTACATCGTCATAGTGATAAAAATTTATATGAACTCTTCGGCAGTTATGGCTACAGTGGTTTAAAGAGCAATGTCTCAAATCAAAACTATATAAATAATTTTTTTTATTGGGGTGAAGAGCATGCGATTTATATATTACAGCTTGCCATTTTAATTATAATATAATTTTTTCAAATTATAAGGTATATATTGAATTGTTTTATAACTTTTTTTCAAATGATAAAGCATATTGGTTTAATTTATATTATGATGAAAGTGTTGAAACATTATAATTGATTTTATACCAAGTATAAAGTTGGGAAAATTACACTTAAAGAAATATAAGTACATAGGTTGCTTAGTCTTGTAGGATAGAAATAACTTTGAATTTTGAAGTTAAAATGGAATGTTAAACTCTTAATGCCTTTATTACTATGAAGTGAGTTTTGAGAGTCAATTGGAGGAGAGATTATTGTATGCTAGTTCTATTATAAAGGTTAGTGGATCAATATCACTAATAGCAACCTTAATAAAATTAAGTAACATCACCTAAATCTCTAAGGAAGATTGGGACAACACTTTCCAAATGAACTCGAAAGGGGCGCTTTTGTGTAGCGGAGAAAATGCCAAGGGGGCGCTTTTGTGTAGCAGAGAAAATGCCAAGAGGGTTGTCCATAGGGTTGGTAGTCACATCATGAACATAAGTAGCTCCTTGGTGGAAAGGATGACACCAGGGTCTACCGTCTACTTGACCACCAAGGCAGTGATGGAGATGATGAAGTGAATCTTGGCATACAAGTTCAAGGGAAAATAGATAACTGCAAATTGTGTGGTCCGTGTACCTATTTTCATTAATATATTCTTTGTCTAGAGGAGTGAAACCTTGACATAAGACATGACCAAATTCTGCCCATTTTGTCGTAGTTGGGGAGGGAGGAGCTAATTTCCTCCATAGAAGTCATAACCAAATTGTGCATGTTTGTATGGTTGGGAAGGTAGGAGCAAGGTTTTGGTAAAGGTGCTTTCTACAACCCAGTATGACGGAGAAGTGTAATCTTGTGCTCAACATGGAGCTAAAATCATGGCACTTTAAATATATATATATATATATATATATATATATATATATATATATAGTAAATAAGAATTTTACAATGTCTACATTGACATAAATTCCAAAACCAAAAACATATTCAAATCAATTAAAACTAAACCATCAAAGATCCATCTAAACTCTGGATCTACCATGGGTCGAGAGGGACCTAATCCCTTAAGGTGCAAATAGTTTTTTAGTGTGTAAAAATAGATGAAGGGTTTGCACATCGAGGGATTTGATCCCTCACGGCACATGGTAGATTCGTAGTTTAGATGGATCTATGCTGGGTTTTCCAAAGTACAAATATGGTTTTGAAAATGCGAGAATTGGATTCCAAAAATGCAAAATTGATTTCAAATAGTGCAAAACTAGAATCACAACATGCAAAAGTGAATCCCATACATGTAGAATTGGATTCTCAAATATTATGCATAGGATTTATCAAACACTTAACTATGGGAAACAATCAACAGGATAGCTCGAGTGGTTGCATGCTTTGAGATTCATGTAGGAGGTATCACAATTGATCCGTCGAGATGGTTTCCTCGATTTTGATCCTTAGTTGTGTTCCTATTGGGTCATGTGTTGTAATCAATGTCAATAGGTTTACACTATGTATCATCAGCAAAATGTGAACAAGTGTTGAAGGTTTCCCCGAAAGGATTTCTTTGGAAAAACAAAAATAGATAATATAAAACACTTTTAATAATGATAAAAAATATCACCACATTTAGTTACCATCTAAAAATATTTTACAATGGGTCACATATCATCTACACCTTAACTAAAAGGTACTTGTCATTTGCATCTTTATTATTATAAGTCTTTGTAAAAATATATAGTTATTTTCTTCGTTTTTCATTCAAGTCATCCACACAAAAAAAAGTTTCTACAATTTTAAACATCATCAAATTTTTTTTAAATTCAATTATCTTTTTTTTCAAATTCAATTATCTTTTATTTAGTTAAATCACATATCATTTGTATTATCCAATAAGCAAAAAAAACTATCATTCACATATCATACTTTTTTTTCTAAAATGAAAGATATTTATATTAAGTAAAAAGGCCTAGACTTAAAAATTATAGTCAAAATCTTTATTAAGGAAAGGAATTCTATAATTTGTCATTCTAGCTAGCATATAGTAGTGGAAATATAAGGAAATTCCAAAATGGTTACAAAAGCATTCATTATTTCTATCTCGAAGGTAGTTTCATTGTTGTGAACTCAATATAGTCATAATTGAAAAAAAAAGATTGACAAGCCTAATTTTTCTCTGTACCCATGTACTAATTTAATAACTTCCTCTATTTTGTAATATAAAATAGAACATCCTTTCTCATGAATCATTGAGTTGAGTTGGTATGGTTAAAGTGTTTATTTAATTTTTTTTTAATATTATCTTAGTGTGAGAGAATTTTTTTATCACTAGCTTGCATATTTATTGCAAGTATTGAGAGAATCAAATTTTTTGAGATGTAAATTTTTTTAAACATATAAAAACTTAAATTAAAAAAAATTACACCCTGAAAAATTAGATCTCTAAATTTGATAAACGGAAATTGAACATAAATATATGTTGATTTCATAAATATTTTATACCAAATAATGTGGTTTCATTAAAATATGATGGTACAATAGTATTACCCATTTATGTTTTAGTAATACTTATATGGAAAAAGGACCATAGTTAATGGGATGCATCCACAAACTATGTTTTATATGATGTTACAATAGTATTACCAGTTTATGTTTTAGTAATACTTATATGGAAAAAGGACTGTACCTAATGGGATGCCTATGTTTTATAAGAATATAGCTATAATGTTTATTATTAATTATTAATTTGTAATTAATAACGAAAATTATTTTTCTTTCCATTGGCATAAAAATAATCAAATTTTAACTTTATAAAAACTTTTACATTGGTTACCTGGACTAATGTAACATTGACATTACCAAACTATTCTTATTAGTTTAGCAATTAGGACTACATTTTTTTATTGAGAAAGAAATTTCGTAAGTTTGGGAAAGACTCTATCTCTCAAGATCATAATTGCACCACTTCAACTTCTTATTAGTCCCTACCCGCAGGTGCAGCAGGGACTATATAAATCGATTTCTTGCTCCCGCATTACTTTGGCACTGTTACCAATATGTTTTAGCCAAAGTTTTGGAGGATAGATTCTGTTCTGGAACATGAGGTAATTCAGAGCCTTATTTGGCCTCAAATCTAGGCGAGGCAATTTTTTATTATTTAATCTATCACCCTGAACATCGTGAAGGATCGGGATGGAGTTGGTAACAAGTGGCTCATGGTTGGGTACACATGTTAACTCACTCACATGTTAAAACTAAACCGACGATCGTCAATTGTTGAGCTACCTTGAGCAGGGTGTCTTGACACCTGTCCAACTATAAAGGCTAGTGGAGCTCACATCTCTCCCATCATATTATATACGTGCATAGATCTTTCGCTAGTGAAAGGGGTGTTGTGCCTAGCACTGTGAATTTCGATATCGATAACGAACTAAATAATATATATATATATATATATATATATATATATATATATATATACGAGCATCTGTACATGGAACTGAAATTCCTGCTTCTGGATCAACTACTAGACCTGAACTACTACTTACGAAGGCCATTAAACTGTAAGGTATGCTTCTGGCTTTTGATCAGAAAGGGTTGGGTCACTATATAGATATGAAAGGCATATTTATCTTGTCAGCAAAGATGTTGTCTTTGCAAACAAAAAGACGTTAGCTTATTAATAATTTGTATATCTCTGTGAAAATAAATAAGGATATTCTATTATATGTTGTTTTTAAATTGTTGGAATAGTGAAACTAAATTGTTCAGATTGCATAATTGAGGTGCTTGGTATATTTTAGGCTTTTGAATCTATCTAGTGAATCCAATTGATATAATATATCGACCATTTGAATCTATATATTGGATTCAACATTTATTTTGATTCCTTTTCCAAGCGTTGTTCTGTTGCAATCCTGTTGCTTGATGTTGAAATAAAAATATGAATATGTGGGATCTATTGCTGATTTTTCTTTTTGTGGACCTTTGGCATGTATCTTTTTTGCATTTACTTGCTCTTTCTCTACATTTGATAACTCAATATCTAGTATTTCTTTATTTGATTTATCTAATATCCAGTAGAGGCTCTTAAAATTTGTGCAAGTCGGAATTATTTTTTGAAAGGTTGTCTTGAATTTGTTTGAAGCATTTTTGTTTTTGGTATGATATTAATATCTGCTTAGGGGACAAGGTTGTTATCTGATTCTCATAGTTGACATATCTTAATGAATAAATGTATTTAGTTGCTGGTGAATTTGAATAGTTTGGAGTTCAGGATAAATCCAGATGTAAGTGTAAATTCTATGAAAGCTTTGCCGATGTCCTACAAAATTCATTGAAATCAGGTTACTTGATAGAGATATCTCCCATAATTCTTCAAAATGCTGAAAAATAACTATGGCTATGTTTATGGCTTGGCCTTGATGGGTCTTGTAAATTGACTACTTAATCTAGACCTGGAATAGCTTGTGCTTCTATAGTTTTTGGGTGCTCCTGCTTATATAATAGGATAAACAACTGCTCCGCCGACTGCTTCTTGGAGGGGAGGGATTATTTTATTTTAGAGTACATTTTCGGGTTGGGGATATAACTATACTGGCAGTAAAAACACATTAGGGCAAGGGCAAGTTAGGCATACGCGGTGAACTAACGCAATGAGGGTGACTAAGAGGAGCTCATAGGGAGGGACATTTTGGAGGAACTAGGAAGGTCCCTTCAAAGGAGGGGACTATGTCGATACCCAAAATAAGCAATAGCAAACACAGGAGCAAAAGCATAATAAAGTTTTGCAGCTCAGGCCATCTTAGAACCAAATAAATGCTCAGTCATAATCTACCCATTTAATTCTCCCACTACTCTAGGCCTCACTCCAAGGCTACTGGAGGGACGGACTAAGTGCTATTTATTGGATCATTTCTTGCTCAGTCACACTTATATTATTATCCTATTACACCTAGTTATAACAATCAGTCAGGTACATGCTTGGGCAGCCTATGTGGCGCATTTTAGAAAGGATTTAGAAAGGTTATCATTCAGTATTATGACGTTCATAACACATTGGGAAAGGGAAGGAAAAGTGCTATTAGATTATTTAGGAAAATTCTATTAGTTAGGTTTAAAAATGTTCCTTTCAATTAAGGTATTTAAAGTTTCCTGCTACTTCTATTTTCTCTCCCCTTCTCCTGTCCATGAAGATAGGTGCGCTCCGCCTCTATAATTCTAGTATTGACACATAAATAAAAAGAAAGCGATCTTTTTTTGTCTCTCACAATCTGACTCGTTTCCAGGTCGACTCTATATGATTTAATGATTGGCAAATAAAATGAAATGTGCTCCTTCGCTCTCCTACAATAGGTGAGGGTTATTTAATATGGGAATCTATCTAGTAAAATATAAAAATAGCGGTAATAGTGGCAATAATCCGGCTTTTATCTCTCTGGCGGGCTTTCTCAGTAACTCCATGATGCTCTATGGTGGTTGTGCCGTTGATAGGAATTATGATGGTTCAATTGATGCTCATTAAGCTGGTCATTATTCTGTAATTATAGTGAATAGGGGGTATTTTCTTAGCAGCTTCACTAGATTGCGGGGAAATTTGTGGAATTAATGTTTTGGTGGTAACTTCTGTCAATAATTTGAAGTACAGGGGTAATTACTATTGAAATAAGACACTTTTAGGTTATTCAAAAAAATAAAATTAATGTCCTCGAAGATGTGGTGAAATTGAGTCATTTGACTGGAACTTCCCCCAAAATTCTATAAATTGCTAAAACTATTTGTAAACTCAGGCAAAGCTTTTTGAACTGGCAGAAAATAGTAACAATATAGTGAATTTGGGGATATTAATACTAAAAGTCTTTACCTGCGGGCGAATAACTTGATGAATCTTCCAATCAAAATTGTGTGAGAATTACCCTAATAACGGAAATCAATTCATGTGATGTTAGATTGTCTGTTGGAGAGTTCGTGTAGTATTCAGTCAGTTCATTAATGGCACAAATTTAAGAAGTCTCATGCTTTCAATCGAGGACAAGGCAGGTATGGCGGGTAATATCTTTACAAGGTTTTGTTGCTTCAATTAAAAGCTATTTGAAGAATTCTTTCATCAGCCATACTTATAGAATACATAAATCTCTAAGAAATAGGTTCAATAGATCAATTATGAAGCAAGCTATAAATGAAACAGTTAATTCAATTTGTTTATTCTTCTTACCCAAAGGACGCATAATATCACTGATTTGATGAGATATTCAACCTAGTCCTTAAATAATTGGTGGTTGTTCGTTTGTTTCATATTTACATCGTCCTTGGTGAATGGTTCGGTGAAGGAATTAAATGGCTTCCATATTATTCATAATAGTGGCATTTCCATGCACTATTACAGCGATTTCATTGGCAATATGGCATATTTACAGACACCTATTGAACTACACAGAGCCAACATATCAGCGATATATTGTTCGCATTATCTTTATGGTGTGCCAATGAGTATACTGCCCCATATAAGTATACATTTGGTAGATGACACCTCTGTGAGATGAAAACTGTCAAATTTACCGTGTTTATTACTTTTTCATGTTAATTGCAAGAGATCTTTCTTTCTCCGGTGACAAGAACTTATTACTCTAGACAATTTAATATATGTATTCTATTTCCAGGACATTTTACTAGAAAATTACAAATATACTTGCTAGTCTTGTGTCCTAATCCCATGTTCAGCCTTTATATATCCATTTATCTAGCAAAGGGAAAAGTTGAAAACTAAAGTTTGACGATTTTTTTAATTAAATGTCTTTTTTGAAACCTTTCAATGAAAATATTAATTCGAAATAGCTTTATCAAATTATCTATTGAAGAGTCCACCTTTCCCTGCATTGAGTACTCGATGGGTTGTGTCCATAGTCCTTACAGCAAGTTAGGCTTAGATTTAAGCATTGAAATAACTTTGGGAATCAATGTACTTAGCAATGTGTCAATTCTGGCATCTTGTTTCTCATGGATTTAGTCTGTAAAATCTTTTCTAACTCTGACCCATGGAGCTCTAACCCACTGTGTAATGTAAAATTGATCTTTGTTTAGCTTGTAAAGTTTTTTAGGATTTAGACTATAAAAGCTTTTCTAACTCTGACCCATGGAGCTCTAACCCACTGTGTAATGTAAAATTGATCTTAGCTTGTAAATTTTTGTAGGATTTAAACTATAAAAGCTTTTCTAACTCTGACCCATGGAGCTCTAACCCATTGTGTAATGTAAAATTGATCTTAGCTTGTAAAGTTTTTAGGATTTATACTGAAATAACTCTACTAATACTTTCTACAAGGTGGGAAAGTTTTGTAAAGTATTAGTTCGCTTCTTCATTGTGGAAAAAGTTTGCAAAGTATCTCTAAAGCTGTCAAGTTTGGTTCATTTGTTGTGTTATTGAATAGTTATTTCATTGCAGATTGAAGCCAATTGCTAATTTTATTGGCCTATAAATTTTATGAGAGTTTAAAGTTGAGAACTTTTGTGGGGTTCTCACAAATTAACTTTTATGTTTTTTTGCAGGTATATGCTACAATGTCATTCATGTCTCTTGTGATGGGTGATAAATCAATTTATTTTAATTCCATACTATTATCTCAATACGATTATTCATCTCTTTCTTCTTAGATTGCTTATTCAATATGTATTAATTAACTTATTAAATATGTGCAGTGATCAATTCTCGACTTATTCAAATGGACAAGGCTTGGATATGTAAATGGAATGGTCATGTTTACGACACTACTACTCGAGAGAAAAGAGAATGGAACACCACAAACCCAAAGAATGAAATGCACTTTCACCTATTCGAGTTCAAATGGACCAGGCTTGGATATGTAAATGGAATGGTCATGTTTACGTCACTACTACTCAAGAGAAAAGAGAATGGAACACCCACAAACCCAAAGAATGAAATGCACTTGCACCTACAAATCTACTCAATATGTTCACAGGATTCTCTGGAAAACTTCTATTTGTGTCGGTGTGTTAGAGTGTACTCAAGTCCCTCATGAAGAGTCATGATCCATGGTAGTTTTCATATATAAAAAGGCACTCAAGTCCCTTGTGAAGAGTCGCGATCCTCAATTGCTCAACTATAAGTTTATGTGGTGATTTCTGAGTCTGTCTACGAATTATTATCGATCTTTATCATGTTTGAACCTAATTACATATACGTTGTGTATATACAAATCCATCGAATTTGCATTGTGATTTCTGAGTCTGTGTACGAGTTCTCATCGATCTTTATCGTGTTTCAACCTAATTACATATACGTTGTGTCTATACAGATACATCGAATTTGGTAGGGTAACATAAATTGGTTTCTTCATGGGTGCATTTGAAGCATAGTTGGCAACTTTAGGTCTAAGAATTGTTTATGTAGTAGCCGATGGCAACTGCTTCTTCAGAGCAATTGCACATCAAATAGAAGGTGATGAAGAAAAACATACAAAATATCGTAAGGTGGTGGTAGAATATATGATGGAGAACCGTGAACAAATTGATCCTTTTGTGGAAGATGATGCCAATTTTGATGAATACTATAAAAGTATGAAAGAAATCGGAACATGGGCAGGGCATATGTAGATTCAAGTAGCATCGATTGTGACCGTCACAAACATTTGTATTCACGGGCTTCGGTCAAGTTGTTTGAACATACGCAACTTCGATGACAACAATACGCTTACTCTTCAATTGTCATATCACTAGCAACAACCACATTAATAATATTAATGTGTCTGAATACGTCGTTAGGACTAAATTGGACACATACCAAAAACAATAATATGAAAAGTATGTGCCCAATTTAAGCCTAACGACGTATTCAGACACATTAATATTATTAATGTGGTTGTTGCTAGTAACGGGTGGGCGCTCAATGAATTAATAAAAATGTGGTTGGAGCAACACTCAAACTATGGTTTAATTTATTAAATGATTTAATTAGAAATGATGGGAATGAGAAACGATTCCCTAACCAAATTGATGTCAGTTGAACAATTTCATTTTTTTGGCATGTCTCCAACATTATATAAATGGAAAATTCTTTTTATCTAGAGGACAAGGGGTGGTTGTTTGTATTCTCAGTTTATTTTTTTGGAAGGGAGACTAAGTGCGAGTTCTCAATTGTGCTTTACAGAGGTTAAGGGAAGTGTATCATAAAATATGGTGGCTCTGTTTGTAACTTCAAAGCAGTCCATCCTTAATAAATAAATCTTACAAAACTTGTGCTTGTTTTAACTATTTTTTTTCTATGAATTGTATTGTGGATATTTCTTTTCATAAATACCTATGCGTGGGTATTTCTGTTGTACAAGTTTGCTTGCTAGCACAAAATTTAAAATTCATGTGCATCTTTGTGGTGGGATAAGTTGTAGTTGAATAGAGAATGTAATGGTAGGGTAGACATCAAAACCTGGGATATGATGGTGTCGGAATTGGAATTTATATTTTTGTCAATGGATAATGCTTTAAATGGATTATCATTTAAGTTTGTTGAGATGATTGCAAAATTGGAAATAGTTGAAGATGTTAGTAAAGGAGTACATATTGGAATTTTATTAGCTTTCCATAAGGTTGGGTCAGAATGAGGAGAGTTTGGAATCCATTTCTAGATATGTGAACTGTTTAAATTATGCCTTTCAAGATGATTCCAATGATTTGAATTTTCGTTTAGTGGCAGAGGCTTATCAAGAAGCCTTGATTATTGGGGAGAAACTATTGAGGAAACAACAGACTGAAGAGAGCTCTAGGATATGGAAGAGGGGAATGGAAAGAAAAGCAAGATTTAGCAGGTGAAAGCATTTCCAGTGTTGTGGACCATCCTACTAGAAGAGGATATAGTGTTGATAGAGGATGAGGTCGATTGGCAAGAGCTAGAGGTAGAGGAGAAAAAATTTAAGGCATTTTCTTTAGATGTGGAAAGCAAATCCATAGGGCATTTAAATGTCCAGAAATTAGGAAGGATGGTAGAAGGAAAGAAGTGATGAGGCATATGGTTGAAGCAAGACCAACATTAGTATCAAATGAAGTAGTTGCATTGTGGCAAGTAGAAAGAGAAAATATAATGATGGGGAAGATATGGTTGCAGTTCGAGAAGGAGGTTGAGAAATAACCTAAACAAAGGAAGACCCTCTTTAGTACAAGATGAAAAATCAAATATAAGTGTTGTAATTTAAAACAACAACTACTACTAAGTGTTGTAATACAAAACAACTACTAATTATATAATAGTGATATTGTCACAGACTAAGTTGTTGTTCCAGCTCCTGTCACAAGGTAAGTTGTTGGAAGGGAAAAAATATATGATATTGTCACAGAGTAAGTTGTTGTTCCAGCTCCTGTCATACTTTATTAATCACTAGCAATGCCCATATAACTTAAGGTATAGTGCCCATATAACTTAAGGTGGTAATTTTATAAATTCAATAGATAGGTGAAGAAGGCCTCTTTCATTTTGATTTGCTCAAATTATTATGTCTGTGACATCTTGTATCCATTTTGGACATATTAGTTCTTTAATACATAAATTTGCACAGTTTTACAAAGTTAAACTTTAATAAGGCATCTCGAATTTTGGAGCGGGGAAACCACTCGACATGTGTCCCCTTATTATGTCACTCATCCTGGATTACAATGAACATTGGGATTATGTTGATTGGGCCTAGAGCGTGAATAGAAGAACGAAACCTATACGTCAACCCCGCTACGTCACTCATTGTTTGTGTTCCCGCATCCATCCACATGAAAAGAACTAACTGTACCTCCCTTAAGGGATGGATTCTAGTATGTGAACGGGGAACCATTGGTGGAGATAGGAGTGGTATTGGCTCACCTCAATCTTGGGAAAAATAGCTACCATAAGTTGTTCATAAAAGTACTTTATGTACAAGTTATTGTCAATTTTTTCATATTTTTAAAATTACTTATTAAAAAAATTTCTTCTACATTTTGAAATAAAATGAATATTTGAAATTTGAAATTTCATTTTAAGTCACATCCACTTTAAGTCACATTAATGTTCACCCCATTGATCCCAAGCAAAAATACACTAAAACATACTAGGACTAGACAACTTGGAACTTTGTGGCTGACATGGAATCATTTTGGATTAGTCACAGCTCAAGACCAATATGGCTAGATAGAGAACACGCCAAAGTATATGTGATAAACATTTGAAGAAAAAAAGAGATAAAAAAATATGGAGAATTAAGTTACACAAAATAAGTAAAAACACTACACCACTAATGGCATCCATCCCCTAGCCCGCACACGCAAGGCACCAATAGAAAGTTGTTCCAACATTAGCATAATAATTCCACCAAACTGTCATCACTGACAAGTTGCTTTCCTTGCAGCTTTTATGGTGTGAATGAGGAAATAGTTTCCTACCATGTCTAGCAGTTTTAAATGTCCATGAGTTAGTTTTATGTCATGATTAGCATTTTTAAATTATCAGAGGTGTATATGATACTTGGGCTACCGGTAGTGGAGATGTAAGAAAAAATTTGAACCCTCTGGTAGGTCATGCCAGGTTTCAATGCGATTCGATCGAGGAGTCTTTGCCGATACATAATAATGAGAGAAAGGGAGAACCATTACATTTAGCAACAAATATACCCACCCTTACCACTAAGGTAACCGCATAAGACATTCTGGTGCATTCCCTTCTTCATCGTTTTAGCGATAGAAGCTGACTCAGTGCCCGGGAATCAGTTAACGAAACTTAAAAAGCATGGGATCGATCTCCCGAATTGATTGAAACCTATTACTGTATTGCATGCAGTTAGAGGCATAGACTCGCCATCACTCCTATCCTCTCGAGGTGGAAGGACATCAGTTCCTATTGATTGAGCAGTTGAAAGGTAGTTTACCAAAATGAAATAAGAAAGGCGAAAAATAAGTGGACAGTTATCGTATACTTTTGTCCACAAGTAATACTTTGTTTATCACATGCTCAGTACAACTTACAAGTAATACTCTGTTTATCACATGCTCAGTACAACTTACAGAAAGTTCATTCATTCCACCCCTCCATCCACCCATTAATTTAAAGGCAGTAATGTATAGCAAGCTGAGATGAAAAATATGTAATGGTTAGTAAATGACATCTTCCCTGGTCCCCTTGTGACACCCGCATGACTCAAGTCTCTAACATAAGGAATCCATTTTGGTATCTGTTCCGATCGCTATTACAAGACATTTTTGCACCAAAATCAAAGTTCAAACTTAAATTAATGTCGCTCTGCTGCTGCTAAATTGCTAATGCTGATTTTGGATTTACATTTCCAGTTGATATACTACTTTATTGGAGTCAAATAATGTTAAACCGTATACTGAAATAAAAATCGAGATATAACTATTAATATAACTTCACAAGGCCACATTAGGAGACGTGAAGCATAAGACTGATATCTTATTTTTAATGGATATGAGATATGAAGCATTTGCAAGTAATATTGGAGTATATTTTCCCGAGTTCTCTCATGTAGTTCTCCACCCACAAATTAGCACCTCTATATATTGTCACAACCCTTATTTCCTTTCATGCTACTCTTACAACATGTGGAAGAGGGTTGTTTCTTCCTAATTTCTATCTTGTGCGTCCAACAATCTCTTATAAAAATCCTTTTGCATTATTCTCACATTGTCCTATATTTCCAAAAAGTACTTTAAAATTTATGATGTATAATTTATTGTTTCTTTCTAGTATTCCACTTGATGTTTCATATCTTTTATCTTTTTTTAATATTTTTTCATTTAACGTGCCATGCTTAAGAATTTGGACTAGCATTAACTACTCCAATAATTGACACATCAACTAGGATGATTCATTGGTATCTAAAATTGTGGCCTTTTTAGTTTCATTATTACTTAGACCGAGATGGTTTTTCTTTTCTAATGAGTTTCTCTAACAATATGCTTCGAAGGGATACTCTCAGTTCCGATATGGACGATACAAAATTCAAGGGACAAGGTCAATGCATGTCTGCATGGCCACCCACTATGTATCTATTATATCTTAGAGCTGAAAATCACTACGGTAATGCTCAACAAATTTGTACACAGTCCCCTCTTGGCTAGTCACCCTTTCTGGCGACATCTTTACGGCTCAAATCCTTCCAAAAGACTCCATGATAATAGGTATTTTGAAAAAATTCTTATTGGGATGGTCCTTAGTTTGAAGCCAGTGGAGCCGAGAGTGAATTTTACATGCTAGGCTTGCTAAAGATCATCCACCTTCAAGAAGTGCTTGAGCTTGGTGACTCACAATATTAGAGTTGCACCATAGGGATTGAATTGAAGTCATTGAGAGACTTCTTTGAATTCTTCCTTAGTTGTTTTGTGGCATGAGTGTTGCACCACAACTAGCTACCAACCAAACCTTCACAACGATGTTGTAATTTTACCTTATGGCATTGTTACACTTTTCAATCGAACTGTCATCTCCCTGCAGTTTGGGTAGTAGGTTCCAAATCCACATGATGACTTGGATCATAGCTGGTTGTTACAAATGGGAGATGTTAAGCAGGTACATAGAATTTGACAATCTCATCTTAGTTTCTCCCCAAGATATCAAGAACACGATGGCTTGGTGGTAAAAAAGAGTAATGTTTCCTATCACTTGCACTAGTCCACTACCATCGCAAGAGGAAAAGAAAGTGTTATGTTCCAAATCCATGGATATGTCAAGCCATTTCATAACTCTCTCATAGCTAACCCTAATACTAGACCAAGTGAACCACAACTTGAGTGAGTCTCCTTTTTAGTACTTATTGGGGTACTAGTGGCTAAGCCTAGCCTTAAGGCCATTCCCTGTTGTACATTCCTGTTAGGGAATTTAGACAAGGTTAACCCCAATTTTATCATCTTGAGAGCCCACATTGTTATAGTCACCACACAAATCCAATCAACTTCCAAGAGGTACTTAGCTAGCTATCCCCACAAAATTGTAATGTTCTTTGCTTCAATAGAGGCATAGAAGTTGGCAAGAATAAGGACCCTACCATTAAGACAAAGTAGAACCCACACCAATATTGTAGAGGGGTCAATGCCATGATCAATTATACAAGATGATAAGTTAGGAGAGATAAGAGGTCCCCCCCCCCCCCCCTCACCTTTCCTCATCAAAGTTGAAACATAGTTGCAACAAGACAAATATAATCCAATGTAGCATTTAATATAAAAACAATCACTTTCACTTCTTGCAAACACAAAATATTCAAATTCAAAACCAACAAGTGAACTCTATGAACTATGGTTTTCTTGACTGGGTCTAGAAGACCCCTGAGATTCATTGATACAACCTTATTTGATAAATTTCCACAAAGATGTCCATATCCTTCCCATCCTTACTACTTAACACTTGGTAAGATCTTTTGGAAACACAATTGTTTTCCTCCATTGCTCAAGCATTACCCACATATCTAGGGTATTTTTATTATGTCTTCTCTTCCCATCTTCAATACCATCATTGAATTGCTTGTCGATCCTGAAAGGAGGAGACTAGGCCCTTTAGCTACCCCCTCATGGGAGGAAGTATACTGAGTGGATCCAATGGTTTACTTATTCATGGTTGTGTATGTAGGCTTCGATGGAGTTGAACCAAAAATGACCATGCATATGCCTAAACAATTGACATTGTCTATAGAAATAGTAAGAGGAGTAGTCCATATCTAACATATCTTCAGTATTATCCCTCTTGTTTTTTTGCATTATCATATAGATCAAGGGTTCTATCGCTCTTCATTGATTGCATTCAGTGTTAGTAACACAAAACCAATCATCACATAACTTGTCATATTTTATTATTCAAGCCATGGACTCATATGAATTTTAGGTGAATACCCCGTTTCACTGATTTCAAGTACCCATGAAACTTCTATTTGCATCCTTTGTCATGGACATTGCTGAATAACAATGTTGCCCTACTTTTCCTGATTCTTAAGCCTGACATGAAAAAGCTTCGAGCGAAAGTCAAGGCGCTAGAGAAAGATCCAAGGCACTAGAGCAAGCCTCCACCTTATGCATCTACAATATCTATTTCCCTTCTCTGTCACGGACATTGCCGCATGCAGCTCTTGTTAATATAAGTGATCAACATACCAAATGTTAATAGATTGAGGAGATTCTCTCACCTAACCCTATTTCTTTAATTTATTAAAATTATTTTTGAAATATTCTCATGCCACTGCCATCTAATGCAAATAATTCACACATTTATCCATGAGATGAAAATGAAATCAATTAAGACACATATAATTTCATTCAAAAGAACCACCAATATCATTTATCCATACACGACATGTGTTTGTTAACAGTGAGAGATCAAGAGAAGAGTACGTAATTCAATAGGTGCAAAATTCTCCCATTTCTCTCGTCTTTCCACTGTTTGCGTGAAGTGTTACACCTTATTGTGCATAGATAAACTTTTTGTAAATGTGTTTTCCAACCGAATAAATCAAATCAACACTGGAAAAGTATGTTGGAAATAGACCTAAACAATGGAGCAAGGTATGTTGGAAATTTGAGGTTAGTTTGTTTTTACTTAAAATGGAATAATTGCTTCAAAATAAGTTCCCACACCCCACTTTACACGAGGGGCATCAAATTTAGATGGCGGGTTTCCATTCCCTACATGAAATCATGATTTGAGTAACAATCCAACCATTGGTTTCTTCGTATCATGGACTGTACTTCTGATACTCTGCATTTTTCATGCTATGTTCTTTACCATTTGTTTTTTCAAACATGATCTTTTGTTTTGTTCTAAATCCATTTGATCATGATAAGAAAAAGGTTAAAATAATATTCACGAGTGTATTTTGGGTTCAGTTTAATTATGTAAGGAATTGTACACTTCAAATAATGGTTGCCATTTGCGGAAACCATCCAACTTATATAGTTTTATTTCACATTACAATCAACCAAATCCAATTTCAATTTAAATGCAATCAATAAATTATTTAACCATTTGAATATGAATATATATAACAATCAAAATGGAGATATATTTTTGCTTCTTCTATCATAATCAGGTTTGGTTAAAGAAATTAAGAAAAATATATGTACATTATAATAACCATTTAGAAGCAAATAAATAATAACATTGACGGAAGATAAACATTTCCGGTCCAAAGAATCAAGGTATGACCAGAAATACAATCATTACAATAGGGGCTCAACATGAGCATCGTGTCACTTACAAACATTTCCAGTCTAAAGAATCAAGGTATGGCCAGAAATACAATCATTACAATAGGGGCTCAACATGAGCATCATGTCACTTACAAACATTTCCAGTCCAAAGAATCAAGGTATGGCTAGAAATACAATCATTACAATAGGGGCTCAACATGAGCATCATGTCACTTACAAACATTTCTAGTCCAAAGAATCAAGCTATGGCCAGAAATACAATCATTACAATAGGAGCTCAACATGAGCATCATGTCACTTACAAGAATTGAACCTGGGTGGGGAGGGCAATAATCATTCCTCCCAACCACCCATGCTACAACCAATGGACTAAGATAAACATGAATTCAATAACATATTATGTTATTAATTTGTAATTTTTTTAGTTTAATAGGGTAATACAAATCTCCAACTTATTTCGGAAATCTATACACTCCATAAAACAATTGTGCTCTTTGGGGAACCACCCAATGCCTAGTTTTATCCCATAATGTCATCACACTTATAGTGCCACCAAATCCAATACCTATTCCTAACCCTAAGGCAATCAATGGTACATGCTCATCCACACGACTCAACCATCCTGGACCTTTCTCATTATTGATGTCACTGATTGCTCCTTTCTTTTGCATCTCCTTTACTTTGCATGCATGTAAAGGATAATCGCATAAGCACTTATTCCTTTCAAATGAAGCTACACCAAAAGTGTCAAATTGAGTTCCTTTTGGAATTGGCCAACAAATTCTATTACATTAAACATCTATATATGCTAACATGGTTAATTTATTATTTTTGGCCAAGTCTAATTGCTCGAGAGTAGATATTTGACTAAGAGATACAAGTATTTTTCCCTCCAATGGATTTCCAGATAAATTTAGCAACCGTAGGCTACTCAGAGTTCCTAAGCTTGAAGGTATTTCTCCTACGTTATTATTGCTAGACAAGTCAATGATTGTGTTTGTTTCCAACACATAAGTTAGAGTATCCTCAACTCCTTTTATTACAATTTGTACATACTCATATAGTGTATTACCATTAAGTCGGGAAGACCCAAGGATTATGAATCCCTCAAGTATTTCAAGGTTGGATGGTATTCTTCCACTAAATTTATTGTTGGATAAATCCAACACTTGCAAGTGGGGAAGGCTTGTCATCCATTGAGGAATAACACCATGGAACTTATTATAACCAATGTTTAACACTCTTAAGTTATTAAAAAATGAAAGGTACTCTAGTAGCTCACTTGTGAATCCATTTTTTCTTAAATCCAACTGTTTAAGGTGGGTACAATTCGCAAAAGATGTGGGAAGAGATCCAGAGAAGTTATTAGAATGAGCAAAGAAAACTTCCGTAGATGGTGGAAACTCTATGTCTAGATTTCCATAAAGTTTGTTCTCAGAGACCTTTAACCTCTTTAAAACATTGAATTTATTGCCAACTCCCTTAGGTACATGCTACCTTCCAGCATGTTTGTACCAAGATTTAGGAGGGCCAATTGATTTAATTTGGTAATGGATTTAGGTATGATACCAAAGAATGCATTTCTACCAAGATCTAAGAAGGTTAATTGACTCAAATTGGCAATGGCTTCAGGGATGCTTCCTTCTAGGTGATTTTGAACAAGACTTAAGGTGACAAGAGGAAGTTGAAATATACTCATTGGTAAGGAGCCTTGAATTTTGTTGGATCCTAAATCCAACCACATGATATTGCTGCAGTTATTTTGGAAGGGATAGAGCCAAAATATTTCTAGGACCATAAATAGATAATTGTCTAAACTCTCTCAAATTACCCAATTCACTCGGTATACTACTTGACAATGTTGGGTTGTCTCCCAAAAATAAATCCTTAAGAGAAGAGTAGTTTCTCTAATATGTTAGAATGTAGATATAGGTATTATAAGTTATACAACAAACCCAATTAACCTGCAATTCTTCTATTCAAAGTGTTGTGAGAAAAGGTGATAAACCAGAGGTGAGTACAATTTCCTAGGCTTGATGTGATGTGTCCACTTAATGAATTTCCTTTAAAGAAAAGACGAGATAGATTTCTCATCGTGCCAAAAATTGAAGGAACTGGACCAGTTAGATTGTTCTCTCCAATGCCGATCTCGGAGAGAGATGTGCAGTTGCTCGGAGAAGTTGGAATACTTCCACTAATACTATTATTGGATAAGAAGAGAAATTCCAACTTGACTAGATGACTGAACTCTGGTGGTATAGTTCCTATTAAGTTGTTTTCAGAAAGGCCAATATATCAAAGTCGAGTACAATTGCTCAGAGCAGGCGGAGTGTGGCTAATGAGTGAGTTTCCCTCCAAGTGAAGATAATATAGATTTCTCATCAAGCCCAAAACAGAAGGGATTGGACCACTGAGATTATTGATTGCAATGATTGCAATGGACAACCCTTGGAGAGATGTGCAGTTGCTCAGAGAACTTGGAATACTTTCACTTAGATCATTGTTGGAGAAGCGGAGATGTTCCAACTTGACTAGATGACCGAATTATGTTGGTATACTCCCTCTCAGGTTGTTTACTGAAATTCTGATCCATTTAAGCTGTGTATAATTACAGAGTGCTTTTGGAATAAAACCGTGGAGCAGATTAAAGCTGAGGTCAAGTGTTCCCAGCGCTTTAAGCTGCCCCAACTATGGTGGAATTATTCCTGTGAAATTATTTTGAGAAAGATTCAAAATGCTTAATAACGAAAGGCTAGCCAGAGACAGAAAAAGGCTACCTTCCAATTGTAGTCCAAGAAGTAGTATGGCAACGACCCTTTTGGTTTGGTTTCTGTACACAATGCCATACCACGAGCACAATTTGTCTGCGTTCTCAAGCGTCCAGTTGGAGAGCGATCCTGTGAAAAGAAAAATGAATTGACTTCCATCGTCTGCACCACTGCAAACTAAGAACTACCTCAAATTTGTCTAGAACATAATACCTTTTAGGTGTTATAGACTACATTATGTTTTTGTTATAGTATTATCATATTTAACCATCTGGAAAAATAATACCAAGGGTGTTTACCTGGCATGTTATCTCCATACTTGCTTTAGATCATATATGATTTTTTTTTAAGTAGCCCGAATTATTGGTTATTTAGATATCTATGCAAAATCATGTTGTGATTGTAAAGGGGATGGATTTATAACAAAAAAAAATCATTTTCTCAAATTTCTACATGTGCAAATCTAATCTAAATGTACCTATGCTTTCTGGAAAAAAGAATTGCATATACATATATGATCTTTATTGATAAATAGTATATTTATTTCCCACTTCCAACAATTTGCTATTGCAAATTCCATACTAAAGATCCTACAAACATTTCATCATTTAATTAGAATTTCCACAGTGAATAAAACCACCCATTAAATTTGAATTTTTTTCTATGATGATGATTCTGATTTTAGTAAATTGGTTGTCTAACTTATGGTTGTCTGATCTTTATCATGTTTCAACCTAATTACATATACGTTGTGTATATACAGATCCGTCAAATTTGCGTTGTGATTTCTGAGTCTGTCTACGAATTCTGATCGATCTTTATCGTGTTTCAACATACTTACATATACGTTGTGTATATACTGGTAGGGTAACATAAATTGGTTTCTTCATGGATGCATTTGAAGCACAGTTGGCAGCTTTAGGTCTAAGAATTGTTTCTGTAGCAGCCGATGGCAACTGTTTCTTTAGAGCAATTGCACATCAAATAGAAGGTGATGAAGAAAAACATACAAAATATCGTAAGGCGGTGGTAGAATATATGATGGAGCACCGCAAACAATTTGAACCTTTTGTGGAAGATGATGCCAATTTTGAGGAATACTCTAAAAGTATGAAAGAAATCGGAACATGGGCAGGGCATATGGAGATTCAAGCAGCATCGAGGGTGACCGGCACAAACATTTGTATTCACAGGCTTCGGTCAAGCTGTTTGAACATATGCAACTTCGATGATAGCAATCCGCTTACTCTTCAATCGTCATATCATTAGGTTTGTCTTTGCTTGGTTTTTTTTAAGGGTAAGAAATTAATGTCGGTTATAATATCCTCTTTAGATATAGAAGTGTTGTGCGGAGGGAACTTAGACTCATCCTCTTTAAACCCTATGTCTCATCAATTGGGAAATACTAGTCATTCAAAAGCAAGGTTAAACATGCAAGGCCTTTGGTGGGCATTGAGGCTAGTGTGATTCAAAAATGGAAAAAGTGTTTAAAAGGATGAAGGGAACTCATGAAATTTGTAAGTTATGTTGTATTTATTTTAATGTTAAGATTGTAAGTTATAAAATGGTTATGAATTTTCCTAATACTTCTCTGAGATTCTCTAGAGAGTCTGCAACCCCAAACTTCACACCCATACGAAAGAACGAAAGTGATGAGAGTTTCAAACAGGGATTTCTTTTTATCCCACATCACAAGGTTAAATTCTAACTTACAATTGTTTTCAAGACCAAAATAAGCTTTCCACATTCCATTGAAAATTTTCTTGATGTTGTAGTTCTAGTTAAGCTGTGATGGATATCAATCCCAAGATATTTGTAGGAAGCCACTTCCTCCAAGTTTCTATTATCAAAATTGAGCGTAAGTGACCTTATTAGATGTTATCAACATAACTTTGTTTTTGTTGATATTGACGATCATGCCCATACCAAAGCATAAATATTTGAGAATTCTTAATTGATTATCAATATTAGAGAGACATCTTTCCAAAATAACAATGTCATCACCGTAAGGAAGGAGGACGATGAAAATGCCTATTAATGTCATGCTAGTGCATCCTGCCTCTATTAAACAACCTGACTTATTAATGTATATACCAAAAAGGGTAGGAGAGAGGGGGAAGCCTTACTTAAATCCTATATTACAATTAATATCTTATGACTAACCCTCAATGTTCTTAAACTTGGAAATGACATTCTTGTCCAAGGGCGGGCACACAAAGTTGCTCCCCAAAACCATTGCAATGGGGATGCGCTAGCAGGATTAAAACAACTACGCGCATGGACAAAAGGCAGCCCACACGCGCTGCTAGGTTTGGTACCAAACCGAGGCACGTGCATGTTCCTAGCGCATGCACGTGGATGGAACGTGCACGCGAAGGTGGCGCGCACGCGCTCTTGTTAAAAAAAAATAGAGCCGAATTTCACCATTTTACACATTGGAGCCGAGCTCGACTTCCACCCCCACGTACACGTGACTACAGCGACCAAAGGAGGCCATTTTCAATCCAAAACCCACCAAATCGATCCACCAACTCATCAACACATCAATTGGATACGTAAGTTCGAATGTTTTTGTCATTTTACTCATTCTTTGTGTCAATTTTTTTATTTTTTTTGTTTATTAAATTGTTAATAATTCCCAAATTTTTAAAACAATGGACCAATTTTCAATTGCAGATTGTAAACTGAGACAATGAGTGAACAAAATATTAAACCGGAGATCGGTGGAACACAAGAAAACCCAAACCTTGGACCCAATGCTAAAGAAAACCGTCAACAAAATCCAAATGCCGAAGAAAATCAAAACCCCCAACCAAATGTTGAACAAGATGACCTTAACCATTATGTAAATGAAATGACAGTGCACACTCGACAACTAAGAAACATCGAGGAACCATCCAAAGTGTCTCTTGCCACGTCAATTGAGAGCTCAATTGACTCCCTCATCCATGCACATCGCCAATTGACCGACATGACTGAATATAGAGCTAGGATGCCGGAGTGTTACTCCACGAGCATTTCAAAGGAAGCAATAAAATATTTGAATATTACAAAGGCCCAATTATATAGTTTGTTCACCGATCCCAGAACACAACAACCACCCAACACTAGAAAGCCACGTGTCTGCATGGATTGGTGTCATTACCAACCATGGAGAAACAATTGGATGTAGAGGTGGTTCATGATGTACGATAAACCTCCCTGCAATAATAGGGAGATTCCACAGTACTTCCTTCTCCAACTGTGAGATGATTTTATGCTCGGTTTACATGTCAACTATTTTGACATAAACGAGTTCCATGGTGTTGGGCGTGGCTCTGCCCAAGATTGACCTACTGCTAGGAGGAACCCACTGAGAGGGCCACCAACTCCCAGGCGTGACCCGAACCCTTTCCCCAGCCACCTCAGTTACCCCACATACTTGATCAGATCAAGGAGGTAATGAGGAATGTTACACGTGGACTCCTCAGATAGACCTCCTTTGTAGTAGCGACTACAGTGGAGAGGTCAGTTGACCTTGATAGAGATCTAGGTGCAGGGCCTTCATGACAGGGCCAGGATAGACCTGTGACCGGTGGTAGCCATGCTGGGAATTCCAGTTTGTCGGGGACAATGCCACATATTTGTCCTCATTTCGGGCACACTTGCCCTAGCACGATCGAGGGCTGTTATATCGATCATGTCAGAAATTTTTTTGATGTGTTTGCAATCATCACTTGATAACTTGTAAAGTATTTTTGTTTTACTTAAACTATTATTTCAATGTACAGTTATTCAAAGTTGAGACACCAACATGGGAGAACGTAGGATCTCCCAACCTGGATGCAACAATGGCATCTACAACTGAATATGCGGCACCTCACATGGAGGTATTTTCAGTACCTCACACAATATTGTTATTATTTACGGCATTTATACTACTTAAGTATTTATATTTATGGCATACACGTTGATAGTTCATACAATTTTTTTGAATATCTTGATTGCCTAAATAATGAATTGTTTAACATGTTCATAACATGCATGCATTTTGGTGTCCACAGGTGTTCCCTGACTATGGTGATCAACCATCGTTGCCAGGGATTGGCAGATCACCATACACACAAGTACAATGTGTAGTTAAAAGCATCCTTTTAATATGAGTTGTTATGACTTACTATGGTTTAATTTATTGTTTGTTTACTAAATTGTGATATTACAAATGTATATGTAGGTTCCACCAACAGCTGTAGGTCCCCATTTTAGTCCCATGTTTCCACCCTCTCCCATGATTCCCCCCCCTCGCTTCCATCTAGAACCCTCCCTATGTCCACCCCTTCCCTTCCATCTAGCTTCCCCTCTTCGGCCATACTCCCCCCTCCATCCATCCTCCCCCACTCATCCACACCCCCCGTCTATACATCCTCCCCAATTTATCCATGCCCCCATGTCTATCCATCCTCCACCATTCGTACACACCCCCCTTCCTTCCAGCTTCCCCTCTTTGTCCACAACCTCCCTTCCATACATCATCCTCCCTCTATGCAAGACTTCCCTCCCATGCACCATCCCTCAACACCCCCCCTAATCCCTTTTGGTTCGATACCCTCTATCATACAATCAGAAAGGGTTCATCATCCATGACGTCCTCCTCCACCCCATACCACCATGTCTTCTCCCACCATATCTTCCCCACTTCCCACCACTATTGTGGCATCTACTCTTCCAGTATCCTCATCTGTATATCCAATGGTTGTACCTGTGGTGGCTGCAACTACATCTGTGCCCCCCCCATGACTGCATCAGAGCAGGTTGTCCAGCCAACTGCTCCACCTGCTAGCCCAGAAGCTCAACATCCTCCATTTCTTGGGTTGTTCACGGTGAGAATCAAGCTAATTTATGAAAATATTTTGATGCATTAACAAAAATTAATTTAAGCATATATTACTTTTCAATGAAATGATTGTTGTAAATGTTGTAGGCTGGAATTGTTGAGAGGCTCCACAGATCCAGGACACTTGTCCCATGTTTTCCACTCGCATCAGAGGTGATTTATTTAAGATTCAAATTCTACATTTGTTTTATAAATGTGGTAAATGTTGCAAAGTCTTGAAAATGATAGTATCTTATATCATTTGTTCCTGAGCCCAGAGAGACGGTCTACTCCTAGATGGAAGAATACCCGAGGTACCAGTAGCTCAAAGAGTAGGAAGATCGACTTTGGAGATGCGCCTGGGAGTGACGAGGGTGGTCACGATGCTTGACACACCATGTTAGGTACATTAGTCATGATGTGGCAGTTTTGTGCACTAGTTTCCATGTACTTTGTATCTACGACACGAATTGCCATTTATTTTGGATCTATGACATGAGTTGTCACATTTTCTATAGGGCACGAGTTGCCATTTTATGTACATCTAGAACCATGTTCCACTATTTTCCAGAAATTGTATATGTTTGGATGAGTTTTGTAGCCTTGATGTACATGGATTTTTAGTTATGTGATTTATATCGATGTTGTCTATATTAGTATCTTGTTGTCCAATGTTGTTGTCTCATGTTGTGTGTATCATGATGTGATGTTGTCTAAATTTGGTTTTTACTTCTATCCGTCCATGGCATGCGGTCTTAAGTTTTTGTACCAATGATGTCCAAGCATTAGTTGATAATGTGAATCAACCTGAAGCTTACCTATATCTTAAAGAGAAGTTGGATATCATAGTTCAGCTTGGTTTATCTTTCCACATGTAAAATCTTGTAATGGTATCTATCTTAAGAAAACATTATAAACATAGGCTAACTCAAACAAAATCATTTGTGAGAATTAATGTAAAAACAAACAGAACAAATGGATGGACAAATCACACCTCGTGGCACATAAGATATATATTGGTAACTTGAGTACTAGGAAAAGAATACTTAAAAATAGAAAATGTCCATTGTTGTCAAAAGGTTAAAATGAGATCCAACATGATTTTTAATAGCTCTACATAATGATATCCAAAATGTCCATACTCTACATAATGAAATGTCGTCACTAGTATTTATATTGACCATTTTGTCTACTTAAGATCATGCAACAAATTAATAACCAACTTATGGAATCATTTCTTAATCAATTGTCACCATACAACAACCTTGAGCAGAATGTATAACTAGATCATTAATTCTCACTCATGGATATAGCCACCTTTGATTTGATGACCATCACATCAACTACCATTTACAATTAGGACTTCCTTAATTTATCATTATGTGATAGCGATCTAATATTATGTAGCCACATTGACTTAAACACATATAGTTGACATTACAATAAATGACTACTATGAGGTGTATTTTTTAGGCTATATCCACCTCAACACACCAACTTGTTACCCCAATACCCCAAATGCTTTCGAATTCCGTCTGGAAGGGATTGAGGGGTATTAGGACATCCTAATTCATCTATTGGACACTCATACACTTGTTAAAAACATTCAGGACTTGCATTACATCAATGGAGTCACAAATACACCCTCATCAAGTTGCATGCATCCATTAGTGCACCATCAACACTAGAACATGTAAGCATTACTACATGTTGGACTAAGCTTTACTAATGCTATGATAATATTAGGTTTTCCATCCATTGAGAAGGTTTCCATAGGTGTGCATATCCACCATATAAAAATCTTCAGGATACAACAAATTTCAAACCATTAGGTTTCTAAATTAGGTATTCGGTGCTAGGTACAACGGTTTTCTAGTTGTATGCACCCTTGCTATATAGATGAGAAACTATGCATATATTTGTATAGTGATTTGGATTCAAATGTATGCACATGAATATATATGTACTCTGATCTTAGGCTACATAATAGGGTTTCATTGTGATTAGAATACAAACTAGGGTTTACGCTAACAACTAAGGGTTTTAGGCTAGGATCTCATGTTTCTAGGCTAGGATCCAAGCTCTAGGGTCACCATCTTAATGTTTAATTCCACTATCATTACATCATTCTCACCAATACCATGCCCACTACTACAATCACCATCAAGCCTCTCAATCCCACTTTGTACATTTCCAATACTTCCAAGTTAAAATTTATAGGTCTTGTTGCTAAAAGCTTTTCACTTATCTATTCACACAGACAAATCCACTTCTGTGAAAGATTTGTTGTAGCTTCGTATGTGCAAGTTCACATGCAATAGTAGTTGAGAAATCCAAAACATCCTATACCTTGGAAAAACAACCTTATTAATATTCTTTTGACAAAGGAAGGGGAGGACATCATAGTATAGTCTCAATAGCAATGTGTTTTTTAATGAATAGCCTCTATAAAGGGCATACTATATTTATCTAGTCTTTAAAGCCAAGTCAGTTGGAATAAAATGTCATAATTTCAATTACGCCATTAATGCAACATGTTAAAATTGAAAGTTTTGTTTTGTTGCATTACATGTAGCCAAACATTAACTTCCACGAATTATTCTTTAATAAAAAAAATTATTAAATGATATTTTTTTAAGTCTAACTTCATTGCTGAAGGGTTATTTTTTCACTAAAACTTCGTGTCAAGGGAAAAGTAAAAATTCAAAATGTAAAAAAAAATTAGTCATCCCCATCATCATCACCATCATCATCATCATCATCATCATCATCATCTTCATCATCATTGTCATCTCTAGGTTCCTCATCAACATCTTAATCAGCATCATCTCCTTCATCACCATCATCACCATCATCATCATCTTCATCACCATCACCATCATCTTCAATGTATTCATCATCATCACCATCATCATCATCATCAACATCTTCATCATCATTGTTATCTCTAGGTTCCTCATCAACATATCCATCATCATCATCTTCTCCATCATCATCATCATCATCATCATCATCATCATCCTCATCATCATCATCTTCATCACCATCACCATCATCATCATCACCACCACCATCATCATCATCAACAACATGTTCATCATCATTGTCATCTCTAGGTTCCTCATCAACATCTCCATCATCATCATCTTCTCCATCATCATCACCAACTTCATCATCATCATCATCTTCATCATCATTGTCATCTCTAGGTTCCTCATCAACATCTCCATCATCATCATCTCCTTCATCACCATCATCACCATCACCATCATCTTCATCACCATCACCATCACTATCATCATAGTCGTCTTCATCATCATCACCATCTTCATGATCATTGTCATCTCTAGGTTCCTCATCAACAACTCCATCATCATCATCTCCTTCATCACCATCACCACCATCATCATCATCTTCATCACCATCACCATCATCATCAACGTCTTCATCATCATCACCATCTTCATCATCATCACCATAAGTGCCCGGTGGAAGATTTTGCAAAGTTGACCCCCGTGTGCAAAAATTGCACACTCCCTGACTGAGAAAAACCCTAGTTTCCAAAATGGACCTATAAGGTAACAACTGGGCCATTGGACTGAAGGAGAGTGGCACCACTAGCACTATCCCAACATCTTGAATCCAACGGAGTCAACAGTTCGTCGACCTGAGCCACGATCATCATTCTATGGCTCATTCTGTCTCGTATCCAAAAGGCCTTCAGGGACACCTTCTGGATACCTACCAAGGGCATAGAACTCCAACCGCGCAACAAAACCAATGGAGTCCTGCAAGTGTGTCTAGGGAGGTTCCAGCTGGGAACACTAGCCATAAGTACCCGATGGAGGATTTTGCAAAGTTGACCCCTGTGTGCAAAAGTTGCACACTCCCTCACTGAGAAAAACCCTAGTTTCCAAATGGACCTACAAGATGACACCTAGGCCATTGGATCAGAGGAGAGGGGCACCCCCAGCACTATCCCGACATCCTAAATCCAACGGAGTCAACGATTTTTCGATCTGAGCCACGATCGACATTCTATGGCTCATTCCATATCGCATCCAAAAGGCCTTCAGGGACACCTTCTGGATACCTACCGGGGGCATAGAACTCCAACCGTGTAACAAAAAGGGGTTCTGGGGAGTCCTGCAAGTGTGTCTAGGGAGGTTCCGGCTGGGAACGCTAGCCATAAGTTCTCGGTCAATGATTTTGCAAAGTTGACCCCCGTGTTCAAAAATTGCACACTCCCTCACTAAGCAAAACCCTAGTTTCCAAAATGGACCTACAAGATGACACATGGGCCATTGGATCGGAGGAGAGGGGCACCCCTAGCACTATCCCGATTTCCTGAATCCAATGGATTCGATGGTTCATTGATCCAAGCCATGGTCTTCATTCTATGGCTTGTTCCGTATCGCATCCAAAGGCCTTCAGGGACACATTTTGGATACCTACTGGGGGCATAGAACTCCAACCATGCAACAAAACCGGGTTCCGAGGATTCCTGCAAGTGTGTCTAGGAAGGTTCCGGCTGGGAATGCTAGCCATAAGTGCTTGAACGAGGATTTTTCAAAGTTGACCCCCATGTGCAAAAATTGCACACTCCCTCACTGAGCAAAACCCTAGTTTCAAAAATGGACCTACAAGATGACACCTGGGCCATTGGACAAAAGGAGAAGGGCACCCCTAGCACTATCCCAACGTCCTGAATCAAATGGATTCGATGGTTCGTCGATCCGAGCCAGGGTCATCATTCTATGGCTCATTTTATACATTTTTCTCCAATATAACCACCTTCCCTGCTATTCTTTTCGGTGGATCGTCCCACACTGCATATAGAATCAATATTCTATTTTTGAAATCCCTTCTCATTGTTAAAATCTATCAAGGCTGCAGGAGTGCCTATGCCAGCGACATATTCAGTTGTAATGACAGATTCCAATGAACGTTCCACATGTGGTTCATAGTCATTGTCCTCCACATTCAACACCCAAAACAAAACACTAATCTTACCATGAAAACAGAGAAAACATAGAAGATTATAAAATGACTACTAAAATTGTAACTCAGTAATTACGTGAATCAGCTCTATCAGAAAATGCACATTCCTGGTGTATAATTCAGCAAATAATTGTTTAACTACTTGATGTAAATCTTCTATAAGTGGATTTTATTTTTCCCCAACACATAAATTGTCTTTCCTGATCTTTTCAATATGTTCCTTGGGGGTATCCATAACTGTCACCAAACACAATCCACAGTAAAAATCCTTTATCACCAAACACAATTCACAGTAGAATCCTATCGGTAAAACCTGTCATTAAAAAATAAAAATAAAAACCCAGTTTAGTATTAGCGGACATGAGGATAAAGAATAGAGTCACATGGCCCAAGTCAATTGAATCATGATGAATTATTTTTCTTCAATCCTATACCAATACGATTCCTTGGATTTCTAGAACAATCAAACACAGGACCTAGAGAAACAACTCAGGTTTCTCCTATGTTGTTACGGTTGGCCTTAAATTTGTGAAAGGCCTAAGGATAAGGCCATACTTTTCACACTACAAGATACTCTTAGTCACTTCCAAGATGCAAGAGCCTCTGAACCACTTTTGAAAAATGAATGCTTACCATATTCTTTTCGGTCTCAAACACCACATGGACCTGTGGGAGCTAATGGAATCCAAGTCCGCTCACCAGTTTGGGTTTTGTGGCCCCAGAGTAAATCCTCCAAGTGTCCCTGACTAGCCCTGGGGTTCCTATCTAGAATTCCCATAGAACCCAAACCGTGGCTCCATCCTCGAATCCATCGATTCCAGTGGGTCCGGGGCACCGTGTTTCAACTAGGGGACCCCCCACAGCATCCCTCGAAGACCTGGAAGCAGTGCCAACGAGCCATCTCTGGAGCTATGGTTTTGATCAATGAGGGCCATTCCAATTTCGCTCAAGGGGGCCATTTCTCATTCGGAGGCCCCCGGGCATGCGTGGCCATCGTGGACAAGTACACAATGGCCACCTGGACCTGTGGGAGCAAACGAAATCCAAGTATGTTCGTCGGTTTATCATCCGTGGGCCCGGGGCAAATCCTGCAAGTGTCCCTGAATGGCCCTGGGGTGCCTGACTAGAAATACCGTAGCACCCAAACCGTGGCTCCGTTCTCAAATTCGTCAATTCTGGTGGGTCCAAGATGTCGGGTTTCAGCTAGGGACCCCGCCACAGCATTCCTAGAAGACCCGAAAGTGGTGCCACCAATCCATCTGTGGAGCTAGGGTTTTGCTCAGTGAGGGCCATTCCAATTTCACTCAAGGGGGCCATTTCTCATCCGGAGGACCCTGGGCGTGCCTGGCCACTGTGGACAGGTCCAAAATGGCCATGTGGACCTACGGGAGTAGACTGAATCCAATTCCGTTCACCAGTTTGGGTTCTGTGGCCCCAAAGAAAATCCTCCAAGTGCCCCTGAAGGGCCCCAGGGTGCCTGACTAGAATGCTCGTACCACCCAAATTGTGGCTCAGTTCTCAAATCTGTTGATTACGGTGGGTTTGAGGTGCCAAATTTCATCTAGGGGCCCCCATACATCATCCCTCGAAGACCCAGAAGCGGTGCCAATGATCCATCCCTAGAGCTAGGGTTTTACTTAGTGAGGGCCATTCCAATTTTGCTCAAGGGGTTCATTTCTCATCTAGAGGCCTCAAGGAATGCGTGTCTACCATGGACAGGTCCGCAATGGCCACATGGACCTATGGGAGCCGACAGAATCCAAGTTCTCTCACCGGTTTGGGTTCTGTGGCCCCAGAGAAAATCCTCCAAGTGTCCTTGAATGGCCACGGGGTGCACGACTAGAATGCCTGTAGCACCCAAACCTTGGCTCCGTTCTAGAATTCATCGATTCCGATGGGCCTGGGGCACCAATTTTCAACTAGGGGACCTCTCATAGCATCCCTCAAAGACCTAGAAGCGGTGTCAACAAGCCATCTCCGGATCTAGGGTTTTTCTCAGTGTGGGCCATTCCAATTTCGCTCAAGGGGCCATTTCTCGTTCGGAGGCCCCCGGGCATGCATGGCCACCGTGGACAAGTCCACAATGGCCACATGGATCTGTGGGAGCAGATGGAATCCAAGTTCTCTCATTGATTTGGGTTCCATGGCCCTGGAGAAAATCCTCCAAGTGTCCTTGAATGGCCCTGGGGTGCCCGACTAGAATGCCCATAGCACCCAAACCGTTGCTCGGTTCTCGAATTCGTCGATTTCGGTGGGTCCGGGGCACCGGGTTTCAGTTAGCCCCCCCCCGCACAGTGTCCCTCGAAGACCTAGAATCCGTGCCAATGAGCTATCTCTAGAGTTAGGGTTTTTCTTAGTGAGGGCCATTCCAATTTCGATCAAGGGGTCCATTTCTCATCCAGAGGCCCCCAAGCATGCATGGCCACCGTGGAGAGGTCCACAATGGCCACATGGACCTATGGGATCCGATGGAATCCAATTCCCCTCACCAGTTTGGGTTCCGTGGCCCTGAAGCGAATTCTCCAAGTGTGCTTGAAGCGGTGCAAAAACCCTAGCTCTGCAGATGGCTCGTTGACATTGCTTCCATGTCTTCGAGGCATGGTTGGGGGGGGATAGCTGAAACCCGGTGCCCCAAACACAACGAAATCGATGGATTCACGAATGGAGCCACGGTTTGGGTGCTAAAGGCATTCTATTCGGGCACCCCGAGGCAATGTTATCAGAACCAGACTAGTGGTCAAACTGGCTGGCCCCAAGACCCGAACCTGGACCGGAACCAGAAAAAAACTGGATCAAAAAACCGGTTGAGAAAAAATACATAAAATATTCATATTTTCAAAAAAAAAAATATATTCATGTGCATCCATGTGAATTCAAACCATTGTACACAAATATGAAAAGTTTCTCATGTATATAACAAGTAAGAGTGTATAAAACCAAAATTCGGTTGTTCCATGGCCCACAATTGAGATTTGATTCCAGACTCCCAAACACCCTGCTACCCTGACTCCATAATTCATATGCTCATCCTAGAAAAATCCAAGGATGATTGTGAATTATGATTGCAATTGAGGGTCTCCATGTCAATATATGGTGATTGTATGGTAATTAGGTTAGCGGATGTGCCCAATTTTTTTGGTTTTTTAATTAAAAAAATTCAAAATGTGGGTTGTTTTCCCTAGAAAAACTCGTTATGAAACCGATCAGTTCCATACGGAACCTGGCCGGTTTGAGAAAATTGGTCGGTTCCGTACATAACCGGGAGGTTCCTAGTGGAAACCAGTCGGTTCCGTACATAACCATTCAAAAATGGGTTGAATCAAATTGTCAGACCGAAAAACCCTTGAAACCAATTGGACCGGCCCGTTTTGCTAGTTCCGGGCCGATTTTTATAACACTGCCCTGGGGCCATTCAGGGACACTTGGAGGATTTGCTCCGGGGCCACAAAACCCAAATCAGCAAGTTGTCATGGATTATGTCAGATCCCATAGGTCCAAGTGGCCATTTTGGACCTGTCCACGGTGGCCACACATGCTTGGGGGCCTCCGGACGAGAAATGACCCCCTTGAGCGGAATTGGAATGGCCCTCACTAATAAAAACCCTAGGTCTGGAGATGGCTCGTTGGCACCACTTCTGAGTCTTCGAGGGATGTTGTGGGTGGGCCCCTAGCTGAAAATCGATGCCCCTGACCCACTAGAATCGATGGATTCGAGAACGAATCCATGGTTTGGATGCTACAGGCATTCTACTTGGGCACCTCGGGGCCATTTAGGGACACTTGGAGGATTTTCTCTAGGGCCATGGAGCCAAACCGGAGAGCGGACTTGGATTTCGTCAGCTCCCACAGGTCCATGTGGCCATTTTGGACCTTTCCACGGTGGCCACACACGCCCGAGGGCCTCCGGACGAGAAATGACCCCATTGAACGAAATTGGAATGGCCCTCACTGAGAAAAAACTTAGCTCCGGAGATGGCTCGTTGGCACCACTTCTGGGTCTTCGAGGGACGCTATGGGGGGTCCCCTAACCAAAAATCGGCACCACGGACCCATCAAAATCGACAGATTCAAGAACAGAGACACAGTTTGGGTGCTACGAGCATTCTAGTCGGGCACCCCGGGGCCCTTCAGGGACACTTGAAGGATTTGCTCTGGGGCCACAAAACCCAAACTGGCGAGCGGACTTGGATTCCGTCGGCTCCCACAGGTCCACGTGGCCATTGTGGACCTGTCCACGATGGCCATGCACGCTTGGGGGCCTCCGTACAAGAAATGTCCCCCTTGAGCAAAATTGGAATGGTGATGATGATGAAGATGGTGATGATGATGAAGACAGTGATGATGATGGTGATGGTGATGAAGATGATGATGAAGACAGTGATGATGATGGTGATGGTGATGAAGATAATGATGATGGTGATGATGGTGATGAAGGAAATGATGATGATGGAGTTGTTGATGAGGAACCTAGAGATGAAAATGATGATGAAGATGTTGATGTTGATGATGATGATGGTGATGATGATGAAGACGATGATTATGGTGATGGTGATGATGATGATGATGATAGAGAAAATGATGATGATGGAGACGATGATGATGGTGGAGATGTTGATGAGGAACCTAGAGATGAAAATGATGATGAAGATGTTGATGATGATGATGAAGATGGTGATGATGATGAATACATTGATGATGATGGTGATGGTGATGAAGAAGATGATGATGGTGATGATGGTGATGAAGGAGATGTTAATTATGGAGATATTGATGAGGAACCTAGATATGACAATGATGATGAAGATGGTGATGATGATGAAGATGGTGATGATGATGGAGAATATGATGATGATGGAGATGTTGATGAGGAACCTAGAGATGACAATGATAATGATGATATTGATGACGATGACGATGATGGTGATGATGATGAAGACGTTTATGATGATGGTGATGGTGATGAAGATGCTGCTAATGATGATGATGGAGATGTTGATGAGGAACCTAGAGATGACAATGATGATGAAGATGTTGATGATGATGATGATGATGATGGTGATGATGATGAATATGTTGAAGATGTTGAATATGATGGTGATGGTGATGAAGATGATGATGATGGTGATAATGGTGATGAAGTAGATGATGATGATTAAGATGTTGATGAGGAACCTAGAGATGACAATGATTATGAAGATGTTGTTGATGATGATGATGATGATGGTGATGATGATGAAGTTGCTGAAGATGATGGTGATGGTGATGAAGATGATGATGATGATGGTGGAGATGACTAGTAAGGATAGATTAGGTTTCTAGGATTCTAGATTAGTTTCCGAGGTTTAGATTAGTGTTTCTAGGGTTAGTTTAGCTTTCTAGGATTTCTAGGGCTAGATTATGTTTGTAGGGTTATATTAGTGCTTCTTGGGTTAATCATGCATGAATAAACAATCACATGGCTATAAATCATAACTTAATCATAACTCATACATCAAATAAATGATATAAGATAACGATATCAAATTCTTATCTAACATGAATAACATTAATCATGCATGAATAAACAATCACATGGCTATAAATCATAACTTAATCATAACTCAAACATCAAATAAACGATATAAGATAACTATATCAAATAAACTATCGAACATGAATAACATTAATCATGCATGAATAAACAATCACATGGTTATACTATGTACCTCAATCAATTAGGCTTTCTCATGCTCTGCATGAGGTAGTAAGTAGCGTACCTTGTTTGATGACTTCATTGACATTGTCTGTAGTTGGATTTTTGTACCAACGATCAAGTTTGTAAAGTGATACACCCACGACACTGGTATATAATCTGTGTATGTGTAGCCATTGCTCTTTGGTCCCTTTCCATCCACTGTAAGATATTCCCCCTAAACAACGATCGAGCCAGTCGGAAAGGTAATGCCTTCAATATCCGTTAATGTTGCGAGGAGGGTTTGCTTCCCTTGGATGCATCATGCCAACCAATAATTCATCCCAATTGCACTATCTATCGGGGCAATAACTACATAGATGTGTCCTGCAAAAATGCATTTTACAGTCATATTCCAACAAGTAGTGGTTTGATAACTTGGATAATTACATATAAACAAGGAGGGAACTGGGATATGCATGCAGAAATGTTTACCTAGCTGTACAAGATCAAATATATGATCATATTCATTCGAAATAGAGGACTGAACTTCCTCTAACTGGATTGTTTCAACAACTGCACATGGGTCAATTACAAGTGATACATGATCCCATTCATCAACCCAATCCATTGATTCACACTCATCCCACTCACAACTGCTGCAAGGCCCATAAAAGCAAGCAAGTTTTCGCATCCATATTTCAAATAAGGGGTTGTTTGAGCTTCAAACGGAATGAAATCCACAAGTTCCTTGGACAGTGCTACAACTATAAGAACGCGATCAATCTATATCAACTACATACCATAAATTTCTGACAACATGTCCTCTACCTGTTGGTATGTGTTTCTCCATGGTTTGATTGAACATTTTTGCAGAGCACCATCGAACTATGGATTCTGCATCCCGAATATGAGGGTCTCTCATGCACCTCATCTCCTCCCTTCGTAGGGAAGTTCTGAGACATGCTCCAGCCCCGTCATGCTCTCCCTTTCCATGCCTGGTCTCAAAATAGTTCCATACATGCAACACATCATAATTATTGTACAAAATACTCAACCACTGGAATACACGTGCATTTTTCAACTAGCTAGCATAGCCATCTGACCATATCCAATGCCGATCCATCTGTATACCTCTCTCCTTGAGCTAATCATAGAAAATTTTGTGCATTTCTACACATAATGCAGGTAGTGGTACCTGTCGTCACTGATGTAGAAGTTGGTCTCTTTCAATATTATCCTCATGTTGTTGCTGCTCTCTTCCTGTGCCTATATGTGATATGGACCATTATGCTAACTTGGTCTGAATGGTAGTATTGACTTTGAATCTCATTATGTGGCTGCAAGGTATAGTTTTCAGCAAAGTCCACAACTGACAATATTGTGCCATTGGGGAAGGTGTCCCTGCATTGTCTGTACTGTTCATCCTGCCATCATGCTATTTGGACATGTTGTACATACTACTCAGTCTTTTGGTAGAATTCCTTCATGAATTTGCAAATTTGTACCTGGTGCCACAAAACGAAGGGCATTAATACAGCGTGACATTTTCAATCTGAATGTATATGTACAAATTCAACATGTACAGTATGAAAGTATGAAAACTTAGACTACCTGTGACTTCACCAATGCAAATTTTTTTCTTTCCTTCAAACTATCTACTTGATATGTTATATACTGGAAGTTCTGCATTTCTACTAACATCCTCCCAAATTTGTGCTCCGCGGTTGCGTTGATGCAGTGGCTCAATAATGAAAATCCACTGCAACTGGAACATGTCCCATATAAACATGATATTTTATAATATTTTTTTCCTCCAGGTCTTGGACACATTATGCTATGTATAAATTCTCTAGATGCATTCAGTGGTTGTAACGATGGGGATTCCTGCACAATGTTAGTATGTAAATCACAAAATATATGTCTATATGTATCATAATAGTACTCAAATTCTACATGATATCTACAACAATATGTATTGTAATCAATGCAAATTCTAACATACCAGGGTTTGCATTTTTCAAAGGACCTTTGGCCCAAGTTCAATTGTGTGTGCTCATTCTTGAACCTCTCGTAGAGTTCTGTTTGTGTTGTTTCAAAGAATTGCTTGACATGGGGTTCACCCCCCCTAATACCTTTTCCCAAATTTAAAACATCTCTTTGATTCGATGACGGTCTAGTGTTATCATGCCAAAACTTCTGCACTAGTTCTTTAACAGCATCAATGAGCTTCATGTCTGAACGAGGTAACCTACCAACAAAGGCCCAACAATCTTTTTGGCCTGGGGTCTCAAATTTTTCTCTAATGGCCGAATACTTTTGAAGAGTCTTTCTATCTACTTTAAAGATTTAACATGTGTGTGATAGTAGGCGACCTTTCCTTGTGGATTTGTCTACAATCGATTCCAACAGTACACGATGGGACGCATTAAAATATTTTGTACAAGAAGTTTTTCCAATCAAATTAAATGCAGATTGTAGATTTCTAACAACATGATTGTTGGCATATAAACTTCTAACTACATGTATGCCCAAAATTCTCCTAACATGAGCTATACAATGTGATTTTAACAAAGCAAGAAACAATTGACATTTTGCTACATCAGTTTTGGATTCAAAAAATTCTTTCATTATCTTGCTACAATGGAAATCAATAGTGCGTTTGGGCATCTTACCTTCAAGTACTGAAAATGAAATTTCATCCACATGAATATGTCTCAGAGTTCTTCGTCGTCCGCTTGATAGTCGAGGCAAGGGAGTTAGCAAGGAAGTACGAGTCTCGTCAACGGTTTGTTGTGGCCCTTCGTTCACAAATTGATCCTGTAAGAGAGTGTGTTCTCCATGTGTGTGCTCTTCTTGGGGAGGTTTCCAATTAAGAACTTGTTCAATGTACATCCCTTCATACTCGACATTAGGCAAGATTTGATTGACTTCAACCACTTCATTATTGCTTGTTGATGGATCTAAGGCACTAACATTTTGATTTCTATGGTTTTCCATGTACAACCTAGCATTTTCTCTTATCTCATGGGCCTTTTCAGGGGGCAACTCCTTCCTTCTAGACTTTCTTTTATTATTACGTATGTTGCCCATATTCAATGATTTTAAGAAAAACAAAAATATCACCCCTGCAAGAATGAACAACAAATAAGATATTAAAACTTGATGTGCATGATTATTAAAGCTCGATGTAGTAATTGATTATGTACAACAACATCTAGTGAGAATGTTTTCATATAATCTTAAAAGCTATTGGGAATGCCCTACATATAACTACAACATCACTGCTAGGAACTCGGTAGGATGGTATTGGATGGTATTGGATGGTATTGAATGGTGGTATGGGATGTTAGTGGTAGCAACTTCCCTACAAGGGAGAAGCTCCTACTCACTTCATTTTCATGTTATGCATGAGGGAAAATAGCCCCAAAAGTCTAAGAGTTTTCAATTCTTTAGGTGTTTGTGTGATTTGTTGTAGTGAAACCATGAGCAATTCAACAAATGTTTGTCTACTAGATGGAGGAATGTGGTTACAAAATGTTATTGGTGGTGATGCAAGTAATTTTCTTTTATTATCTTCATGAAAGGTTGAAAGCATTGCTTGGTGCATATTGTAGTTTTTTTTTGGTAAGATATTTTTATTGTCTATGTTGAATATTAAGAAGACTAAAATAGATCTATCATACAATTCATGAGGAAAAACCAAAATAGATGCCATTCAAACAAGTGAATGAAGACTAAAATACATTTAACAAGATAAAATTGTCACCATACCTCAAGGATTATGATTGCTCTTTGCTTCAAATGTAAAATTCTCTTTTGATGTGTCCACTATATGTAAGAAGAGTTCATGTGTGTCCAAGTAGAGTGATAATTCAATCCAAGGATCCAAATAGAGTCCAACTATTGTGTATTCACTCAATTGATCCAAATAGAGCCCAAGAGGTGTGTATTCAATCCAAAGAGCCAAATAGAGCCCCAAATATTGTGTATTATATCCAAAGGGTCAAGGAAGCACCAAATGATGTATGAATTCAATCTAACATGTAAATGCTTGTCGGACTGTGTGTGAAACCAACGAACAAAACGTGATGAATGAGGGAAAAAATGTGGGAGAAGAGCTCAAACAATTTTCTAAATTTCATGTTCAGCAGGGACACGCACATGTGCGTCCCTACTGAACGTTGTATAGTTCAGTGGGTAACGTTCACTGCATTTATTACCCAACAAATCTAAATATGCCGGTTTATTCCTAGAGCCCCTCCCCCATAAAGGCCTTTAGGACCTCTTCTAATCCATAATCCCTAAGTGCATTTAAGTGCTTCTAGGTGTTTAGGGGTTTAGGGGTATATTTACAAATATGTATTTTAATTTCAAAACATTAATTTAATTTTGAATTAGAAACATATGTATTACAGCAAGAATAATTAAATACATAATAGATATAATGAAATTCTGCTGAAACGTATGGAAAAATAGAGAATTTTGGATAGATCATTAGGTAGAATATTTCTTTTGTTACTAAAATAACTAGTATGAGATGCATAGATTTCAAAATCCTGGTGCAGTAAAGGTTTTCAAGGTTACTGAATCGGATTGTGCAACCAAAATATTTAATTTCAGCGGATTTGCAGTTTAAGATGTTAATAAAGAGTATTTCTTTGTAATTTTTTACAAATCTAACAAATCGGATTGAAATCATATTTTTTTCGAAAGAGCTAAAAAATACATTTGTGGCTTGAAAGCCTTCCATTCACTAACTTGTTTCTAAAATCAAACATAAAATAACTAAATATTTAAACAAATAGGCATACCAGTTATTTCCAATTCTACCCATTCCATGCATAAAGTGGTGTTGTACTGTGCCATTTTCCGACATCTTTGCCTCCACCAGCTGTATAGGAGAATCTCTGTTGTAAAAAATTTATAAAAAGAAAAAAACTCAATTTGTTCTGCAGATTAAAACCCAAGTGAAAATTTTACAGGAATTTTACTTGCATCCCCAAAGTCTCAGGTACAAACCAAAATAGAGCCATCTACTTAAGGAGTGGGATGTGAGCACTAAAATATTTCAGATATTGAAAATGTCGGACAACAGAGGAGAATTGGTGAAAATATTATGAAGGTAAGACAAAGTGAAAATGGTGAACAACAAAAGAGTATTAGGGTTGAGTTTTATGGATATCTAAGAGTACGACACTTGGGGTTACTATGCCAACTGTCTAGCAAAGTAATTTCATCCATTGGAAGTTGCTGATCCTTTGCTAGACAGGTCTGGATATGTGGAGCAGATTCGATGCTCATGATCAAACCAACTTACTGATTTATCTTAAATTGCATTACATATTCATTCATAAACCCATAATAAAATAATGAAATCATTTTATAATGAGAAAATCTCTGCAAATAAGTTTTGTTCTTTTTTCTCCATTGATTGTTGTAAATTACAATTTTATAATCAAAATAGATTCATCTTAATTCCAATTCTATTATTAAGTATTGAGAAGGATCATAAAGAAACTAGAGCTTCCAACTTCTTAGTACTTTAATATAGGGATTAAGATCTACTATAGTCTATTATTATTATGGTGTACCTTTTTTAAGGTTATCTTCATCATCATCATCAACAACATGATCATCATCATCATCTTCATCATCATCATCATCATCATCATTGGGATGACTAGGATTATGATGATCAAAATCTTCATCTTCATCATCTTCATGATCATCATCTTCATCATCATCAACAACATGATCATCATCGTCATCATCATCAACAACATGATCATCATCGTCATCATCATCATCATCATCACCATCATCATCATCATCATATTCGTCATCATTAGCATCATCATCATCGTCATCATCATCATCATCATCATCATCATCATCATCATTATCCTCATCATCATCATGTTCATCATCATCATGATCATCAACATATTCATCATCATCTTCATCATCAACATCATCATCATCTTCATTAGTCATCATCATCACCATCTTCATCATCCTCATCCTCATCATCATTATCATCGTGATGAGGATGATGATGATGGCGATGATGATGATCATGATGATGATGATGAATATCATGACATTGATGACGATGATAATGAATATGGTTATGATGATGATGATGGTGATGATGATGATGATGATGATGAATATGGTGATGATGATGATCATCATCGTCATCATCATCATCTTCATCATCATCGTCATCATATTGATCACCATCATCATCATCATCCTCATCGCCATCATCTTCATAATCATCATCATCATCATCATCACCATCCTCATCATCATCCTCGTCATCATCTTCATCACCATTGTCATCATCATCAACATCTTCATCATCATCACCATCATCATCATCATCATCATCATCATCATCTCATCATCATCATTATCACCATCATCACTATCATCAACAACGTCTTCATCATCATTGTCATCTCCCACTTCCTCATCAACATCTCCATCATCATCAGATCATCTTCTTCATCATCATCATCTTCTTCATCACCATCATCATCATCAACAACATATTCATATGCATCATCATCATCTTCTTCATCCTCATCACCATCGTCATCATCACCATCATCATCATCATCATCAACAACACCCTCATCATCACCATCCTCTTCCTCATTGTCATAATCATCATCATCGTCCTCCTCTTGATCATCATTTTCATCCCCTCCTTCCTCATCAACATCTCCAACATCATCATCTTCTTCATCATCATCAACATCATCTTCATCACCATCGTCATCATCATCAACATCTTCATCATCATCACCATCATCACCATCATCAATTCATCACCATGATGATGACGATGGTGATGGTGATGAGGATGAAGAAGATGATGACGATGGTGATGAAGATGATGTTGATGATGATGATGGAGATGTTGATGAGGAAGGGGGAGATAGAAATGATGATGAAGATGTTGATGGTGATGATGATGGTGATGATGATGGTGATGTTGAGATGATGATGGTGATGTTGAGATGATGATGGTGATGGTGATGATGAGATGATGATGGTGATGGTGATGAGGAAGGGGGAGATGAAAATGCTGATGAAGATGATGATGGTGATGATGAGATGATGATGATGATGATGGCAATCGTGATGAAGATGTTGATTATGATGACGATGGTGATGAAGAAGATGATGATGATGATGATGATGAATATGATGATGATGGAGATGTTGATGAGGAAGGGGGAGATGAAAGTGATGATGAAGAGGAGGACGATGGTGATGATTAGGGTGATGGTGATGAGATGAAGACAAATCATCATCATCATCATCGTCATCATCATCATCATCTTCTTCATCATCATCATCATCTTCATCACCATCATCACCATCATCCTCATCACCATCATTGTCATCACCATCATCACCATCATCCTCATCACCATCATTGTCATCACCATCATCATCATCATCATCATCATCATCATAATCATCATCATCACCATCGTCATCACCATCATCATCATCATCCTAATCATCATCTTCATCACCATCGTCATCATCATCAACATCTTCATCATCATCACCATCACCATCATCATCATCATCATCATCATCACCATCATCATCACTATCAACATCACCATCGATATCTTCATCATCATTTTCATCTCCCCCTTCGTCATCAACATCTCCATCATCATATTCTTCAACATCATCATCATCATTATCTTCATCACCATCACCATCATTATCATCATCAACATCTTCATCTCCATCATCGTCATCTTCTTCACCCTCATCACCACCATCATCATTACCATCATCATCATCGTCATCACCATCACCATCATCATCATCACCATCATCATCTCATCATCACCATCTTCATCACCATCAACATCTTCATCATCATTGTCATCTCCCCCTTCCTCATCAACATCTCCATCATCATCTTCTTCTTCATCATTATCAACATCATCTTCATCTTCATCACCATCGTCATCATCATCAACATCTTGATCACCATCACCATCATCATCATCATCATCTCATCATCACCATCATCATCCTCATCACCATCATCCTCATCCTCGTCATAATCATCATCATCATCATCATCATCACCACCATCATCATCCTCATCTTCATAATCATCTTTATCACCATTATCATCATCATCAACATCTTCTTCATCATCATCATCATCTTCATGACCATCATCATCATCATCAACATCTTCATGACCATCAACATCATCACCATCATCATCATCATCATCTCATCATCACCATCATCATCACCATAAACACCTTCATCATCATTGTCATCTCCCCCTTCCTCATAAACATCTCCATCATCATCATCTTCTTCTTCAACATCATCATCATCGTCATCAACATCTTCATCACGATCACCATCATCATCATCATCATCTCATCATCACCATCATTATCCTCATCACCATCATCCTCATCATCATCATCATCATCATCATTATCATCATCACCACCACCATCATCATCATCCTCATCATCATCTTCATCACCATTGTCATCATCATCAACATATTCATCATCATCATCATCATCTTCATCGCCATCGTCATCATCATCATCATCTTCATGACCATCACCATCATCATCATCATCATCATCTCATCATCACCATCATTATCACCATCCACATATTCGTCATCATTGTCATCTTCCCCTTCGTCATCAACATCTCCATCATCATCGTCTTCTTCGTCATCATCATCAACATCTTCATCTCCATCATCATCATCTTCTTCATCCTCATCACCATCATCATCAACACCATCATCATCATCACCATCATCAACACCATCATCATCATCATCCTCCTCATCATCGTCATCATCCTCATCATCGTCATCATCGTCCTCCTCTTCATCATCATTTTCATCTCCCCCTTCCTCATCAACATCTCCAACATCATCATCTTCATCATCACCATCGTCATCATCTTCATCACTATTGTCATCATCATCAACATCTTCATCATCATCACCATCGTCATCATCATCACCATCATCCTTATCATCCTCATCATCCTCCTCTTCATCATCATTGTCATCTCCCCCTTCCTCATCAACATCTCCATCATCATCATCTTCTTCATCATTGTCATCATCATCATCATCATCATCATCATCATCATCATCACCATCGTCATCATCATCAACATCTTCATGACCATCACCATCATCATCATCATCATCACCATCATCATCACCATCATCATCACCATCAACATCTTCATCATCATTGTCATCTCCCCCTTCCTCATCAACATCTCCATCATCATCATCTTCTTCATCATCATCATCATCATCCTCATCATCATCGTCTTCCTCTTCATCATCATTGTCATCTGTTGATGATGACAAAGAAGATGATGGTGATGATGATGAAGATGTTGATGATGATGACGATGGTGATGAAGATGATGACGATGGTGATGAAGAAGATGATGATGATGATGACGATGGTGATGAAGATGATGGCGATGGTGATGAAGATGATGATGATGATGGATATGCTGATGAGGAAGGGGGAGATGGCAATGATGTTGAAGAGGAGGATAATAATGATGAGGATGATGATGATGATGAAGAAGATGATGATGATGGAGATGTTGATGTGGAAGGGGGAGATGACAATGATGAAAAATATGTTTATGGTGATGATGATGGTGATGATGAGATGATGATGATGATGATGATGATGGTGGTGGTGATGGTCATGAAGATGTCAATGATGATGACGATGGTGATGAAGATGATGATGATGATGATGATGATGATGAAGATGATGATGATGGAGATGTTGATGAGAAAGGGGGAGATGATAATGATGATTAGAGGAGGACGATGAGGATGATGAGGATGGTGGTGATGATGATGAAGATGATGATGATGATCATCATCATCATCATTATGATCATCATATTCATCATCATCATCATCATCTTCATCACCATCATCATCATCATCCTCATCACCATCATCCTCATCACCATCATCCTCATCATCATCACCATCCTCATCACCATCTTCATCACCATTGTCATCATTATCAACATCTTTATCATCATCACCATCATCATCATCATCATCTCATCATCATCATCATCACCATCATCATCATCATCAACATCTTCATCATCATTTGCTCCGGGGGCATGGAACCCAAACCGTCACATTTGTTAGACAAACCTTTGTAGTGAACCACGAGTTTTCCATCTTGTAGCCGAAGGGAAACGTAATACCATGAATCGTCACCGTTGCCAAGCTGAAACTCAAGACTGCTGGCAACACTCCTCGGACAACGGGCGTGGGTAATAATGAATTGAGAAAGTAATTGAGGGAAAACGCAGTGAGAATCTGAGACGGTTGCATAGTGAAATGCATGCAGAATGAATAAAGAGTGGGTGGCGAGAGAAATGTCTATGGGACATCGTATGAGAGGAAATGGCGATGGGAATTGATTGCTATGGTCAAATTAAATGTGCACAGTGGTAATAAACTACACTTGTGTCTTCCATTGTCAGTTGCACTTCAATCTTGATGGCGGTAGTCTAGGACTAGACATAGGTCACAGGTTCGAATCTCCTCAGTTCAGTTTGTACCCTGTTATTTTTTCGCTGCAACTTATATGTTTTCTTTAATTTAGTTTGTCAACTTTACGTATCCCTTTATATGTTTTCTTTCATTTCCTTTGTCAACTTTATGTATCCCCTTGAGAAGGAAATTAAAGAAAACATATAAAGGGATACCTTGTTTTTGAAAAATAAAATGTGTGTGAAATAACGCGTATGTGCACCTACGCGTGCGTGCATTTAAACCCACATGCGTGCCTATAGACACGCATGCGCGCCACATTTGCACGCATGCATGTCTAAATTCAAATTGTTTTGGTGCCCTTGCAGGCTTAGAATTAGCTTCAGATTGCACCTTGAGACTCGGTCTGATTTATGTCTGATTTATGGCAGAATACATCAAATGTTGTAACTTCATGTGTTTCACAACTAGTTCCACATATTCTCCATGAGTGCACTGCAGATGAAATTGCACACACTTATCGAGCTCTGTGTGCAGATTCTAAATGTATAATTTTGGAATAGATTTGTTGTTGTTTTCTATTTTTAATTCATTTTTAACTGCACTCATGTCAAATTTGTAAAAAACATAGGTCGTTTATTTGGCCTATAACTTTTGATTGGCTTGCCTATTTCAAAAACGGAAAAGAACCTGCACAAGAGTACGAAAATACCTACAACCTAAAAAAAAAAAGTATTTTGATTATTTTTAGACCATGATATGGTGGCTCAACACTTGATCATGTCGTTTTAGGGCTTCACTAACTTCGCTAATTTAAAAAATATATAAAATTAACTTTTAAAATTTTGGAAAAATAGCCACGCACAAGATTTGTCTGTTTCCTACGCCTCTACATATCTTTTTTCTCGTAAATTGAAAATTTACATAGCAAACAAGTGGACCAACAAAAACATGTGCATTATGTCTTAGAAAAAAATATAACATACCATTCTTCAAATAATGACATTTTTGGGTGGTTATGCCACTTTTCCATAAATAAAAGTTATATATTTCGGAAGTTCATCCATTTTTATACGTTTTATCTTTTTACACCTAATCTGAAAAAAATTTGTAGGCACCCCTAATATTTCATTTTAATGATAATATTTCTGTTTTTCCAGAATTTCATTGCAACTAACGTGTCATAATTGGGTATCATTACCTTGCACCAGCCCACAACCTTATTGCAACAACTTTCAAATTGAAAAGAACCTTTAACCCTTCTAATCTTTTCCACAAGTTATTTCTAGGCATTATATCAAAATATTTCCTAAAGTCCACAAAGCAACAAAGGAGATTGAGAATATTATTGCAACATTCCTCCACAATGATCCTGAGAGTAATGAGGTGGTCGATGGTGGAATGATACCTTCTAAAATCAGCTTGATCTTTAGTACTTTTACCTTGACTTTCTAGCCATATGCTAATCTTATTTTCCAAAATAATACCATATAACTTGGTTAAGAGAAGGCTAATCATAATGGTCATATAATTAGAGGGGTTATTTTTATTGTTGCTTTTAAAAATGGGTACAATCAAGCTCTGAATCCAAGGTTTAGGGAAGCCTTTCTTGACTACTATATTGAAGAGCTTGTGAATGTGAGGGATGAGGATAGACCCCCAAATTTTTAGGATTTCAACTTGGGGGCCTTTGATGTCCTTAGATTTCCCATTCGCAAGGCATTTAATTCCAAAATATCTATCTTCTAAAGGAAAAAACATCATCTATTTTAAAATGGGGTTGAATATTGTCCACTACATCATTTGATTCATAAATATTCTTAAGATAGGAATTCCAGTCCATCAATACAATCATATTATTCTCTTTAGTTTTGTGAGTTAGAATTTGTCTCCAAAATTTCTTAGGATCCATCTTAGAGAGGTGTAAAAGATGCTCATGCTTATTATTTCTATAGATCATTTTTTTCTTTTAATGAGGTATTTTTACCTGTTTATGTTGTCAAATTTTAGGGACTCCTCAATAGCTTCTTTGATTTCTCTTCTTGCAATTTTACACTCTTTGTCATACCAAGGGTTGGTCATTCTATTTATATTTTTATACGACACTTCAATAGAGAACTTGTTAATATAAGAGTAGAAGGTTGTAGAGAAATTATGATAAAGGTCTTCTATATTTCCCCTACTAGACAAAGGAAACAAATTATTATTTAAATCATTTCGAAAAAGAACAGCTTTACTTTTGTTGAAGATTAAGTACTTTTCACTCTAATAATTTGTTTCTATGGAACTACTATGCAAAAAAAAATTGAGAGTTACACTAAAAGGTTCGTGATCTGAGTTAGGTACATGGTCATTTAAAATGTCAAAATTTATTATTTGGTTGTTTAAAGGGGTATCGAAAATGGCATAGTCAACCAGAATACTTCCAAGCTCATAAACACAAGGCATTCAGCTAGACTTAGGCCATTTCATAAGACTATTGCAAATAACCAAATCTTGAGCACTGGAAAACTTGATTAGCTCAGAACCAAACAAATTTCCCCCTAAATCTTCAAAAATTCTTTTGTAGTTGCAGCTGGCTAAAGAAAGGTCTTCATCTAACCATAGAGGATTAGGGTTGGAAGCATTGCTTAATATAATAGATTGGTAACTAATAGTTCGAGCATTAAATTAATTCATTAAGATTATATTTCCTTCATTTCTTAAACTAGAAATATCATCTTCAAGGTCATTATAAGGACAAGTTTTATCTAAATTGTTCTTCTTATAAAAGCTATAATTGATAAGCACAAAACAAAAAATTGATATAGAAACTCTTTTAGCATTAAAATTTATAATCTCCATCCATATATACTGGTTGAATAGATCTTTCTTATAGAACCTAACATGAGGGGAAATGTTATTCCTAATGTAACAAGCGATGCATTCAATGCCTCAATGATAGGATTGCTTGTTCCATATTGACCATAAGACAAATCCTTCTATTGTAGGGAGCTTAGATTCTTCATGCTCCCAAGTTTTAACCACCAATATAATATCAATTTCATTTGACACCCAACTTAACTTGGGGCCTCTATTCCATGGAAAGCTCTGGTAGTTCCAAGCGAGGATCCATAGCATGCCAAATCCCTATTTATTATTATCATTTTGGTCTCTATCTCATATAACAACCTTTCTATTTCTGATTAGTGCTCATTTTCCTTCATTCTTTACTTTTTTTTACCTTTTGAACTTCTTTTCTGAGGTCAACTTAATTTTCAGCAATGCAATCTTCATTTATAAATATTCTTGATTCTTTTAGACTTGGGGTTTTACTGAGTATGCCAAATTTATGGTCTTTAGAGATAATCTTAACCCATATTAACCTGGCTTTATTTTCAATTAGTTTGTCCAACCTCTTTACTTATGTGAGACAAGTAGTTTATTTGTAACTTATTAAGTAGTTTTCCCTTGACTAGAGCTAGTGTATCCTCTTCAACATCCTCCTTCAAACTGAAAATTTTGAGGTTGAAGGCTCGTTTGTTATATCCATGGTCTAATTCAATCAACTTATTTATTTCCTATTTGATATCCAATTTACCTTCCAGACTATTTCGGGTTAATATTGCTTCTAATTTACTTTGAATTTTAGCTTCTCTTTCTTCCCTATGTTTATTTATATACTTATACGACCATAAAGTTAGGTAGGGTAACTGTGCTAGGCCTCCCTTTAGTAGTCTTTGGTAAATCCAATGAGGTGTTCATACTTGCGGGGTAAAACCTAGTTTTATATAAATAGATAAAAATGATAAAAAAATTCCTTAATGAAAAAGACCAATCTTAAAAATATCCTATGAAAATGCTTTGTCAAAATGCCTCACTGAAAATTTCCTAGATTGTGCCACAACGAAAAAACCCCAATTTTGAAAGTTTTGTGCCATAGTGAAAACCCCCAATCTTAAAAAATATTGTCCCGAAGTGAAAAGCCCCAATCTTGAAAATGCCTGTGAAAATCTTATTTTCTTATTTTTCGTTAGTTTACAATTTTGATAACAACAATTTTTTTTAAGATCCCAACATTATTAAAATGGAATAATATATGATGTGTAAGAAAATCACTATATTCTCCACAAATTATCCCTTGTTTTAAATGATGGCTTAATGAAACTTTGGCATTATCATGATTAACAAATGTTCAAATACATGGATACATAAATAAAAAATCCCGATCTTGTGTATGGTAATACGTGTGTGTGTGTGTGTGTGTGTGTGTGTGTGTGTGTGTGTGTGTGTGTGTGTGTGTGTGTGAGAGAGAGAGAGAGAGAGAGAGAGAGAGAGAGAGAATATTTTTATTTAGCAAATGTCTATAATAATATTATTGTTTGCACACTTCATTTTTAATGTCTTTTTTAGAAAACAGAAACGTTGCAAACAATAAGTTCTTACCATGTTTTTTGATGTTCATATGATGATAGTGTCACTATAAAATGAAAAGTAGTTAAAAAAATATTATAAACTTGGTCACACACTCTTATAGAGTTGGATCATGGTAAAGCGAACAGGGAATATGTGCTCCCCAATTACCCAAAACAACAACATATGACAATGGTAAAGTGTTTAGGAAACATAGATTGGTTTGCTATGAAGTCGAAAGCCAATAATCTATAGGCAATAATATAGAGGTGTTAAAGCCACAACTAAAAAGCATATTCCTTTCAAGTGGCATTAAATATCAAATCTAATCTGTAGAAGAAGGTGTTCAATCCACTGTCAAATCAATCTCATCTCTATATCTCTTCAAATACGTTTTCAAAACCTTCCCTTTTGAATGTTGGATCTTCTTCCATAGGTCGACAACAATAACATGATTTATTAAAATAGTTTAAAAAAAACAAGTGAATGAAAATAAATAAAAAGTATTGTTAACATCATAAATCATATGGGAAAAATGATGTTGAGTAACTTGTTCAAAGTGTTCCCCGGCTGCGGGAGCTTTTCCCAATCATGCCACAATTGGTAGCTTGGTCCAACCACCTGGCGACGACACGCTGTACTTGTCACCTCCTTGTGCTCGCGATTATGTGGAGGATAGGTGGATTTATGGAACTCATTTGACAGTTAATGAGCCAATGCTAGACTCGGCTGCTGATGTCCCTTCACATTAATTGGGGTAGGTGGTTCTTGAAGCTCCCGCATGTGGTTTACCTACGTCCCTTCTCCATGGCTCATATAATGATGGACATGCCTCGTTCCACCCTCATTTGCAATCCTTTGTTTCCCTCTATTAGGAATTGCTCTGTTGCGAATTTCCTTACTCAATTTGTCATTTCATGGGAGCTTTGTCTTTACACTATGACTCGGCCGTGAGGTACCTCAAGGCATGGGGCTGGACATGGCACAGGACGGGGTGCTGCTTCTTCAGGAAAGAATAAGGAAACCACCAATGGATATGACAACAATGTATCAACTTCAGTTCACCTGTTAATCGATGACTGGAAATCAAGCCGTGTGGATAATATTCTAGCCACCGACAACCATGGAAACCAGATCAACTACTACCGTCTTATAAAAAACATGATGGGAAACTTGGTCGAGGCGATGCTGGAAAATTGGAACTCTGACAGGTCCTCCATTTTGGATATTAAGGCTATCTTGGTTCAACTAGATAAAAAGATGGTCAATTGGGACATCACTATCATTGGTGATAAATACTCCCTGGCAAGGTGCTAGACTCTTCGCAGGGGCTTGGCTGAATTGGATGTTGCTCAGCCTGGAGTGGTCTCGTCTAGAACCAAAGCACCGCCAATTTCATAGGAAATGATGGATGCATCTGCTGAAGACTCCATTGCTGCTGTAGGCACTCCTTCTAGGTCAAGCCCGCTTGTTCCTGGTGTCTTTGTGAGTATCAGTCCCATGCATGCCACCTTTCCCATTCCATCCACCATTGACTAGTTGCACTTCAAATGTGTCTAGAAGACCGAAGGGGATTCCTCCCCCTGTAGCAAAACAAAACCATTGGCACCAAATCTCCCTCCCCAGGGATGGGATGAAAACTTCTTCGGCAGTTGCCCCATTGTTGAAGACAAGCCCAACTCTCAAAATGAAGAAGCAAGTACTTTGGATGGTAGTCCCTAGCTCTCTCTGTGATTGTCAGTGGTCTTTCCTTTTTTTTCTATATAAACTGTTTTCATGCTCTGTTTTGTTTTATTATATGCTCTGTAATGACTCTTATGGCTCCTGGTCTCATCGGACAGGTTTGTTTTTCTATGTTACTTATTTGCCTAACATTTTTTAGCGTCTGGGCTGGTGGTTCCACCACCCAAGTTAGACTGCCGAGGCTAACTAAACGCCATGTAATTTTTTGAACTCTTTTTATAAATATACTAAAGCAAAAGTACAAAAAAAAAACTTGTTCAAAGTGTTAGTAGAAGTAAAAATATTCTTGCATAAAGCACATAAATATCAAAATATTAAAACATTGTGAAACGAGGAAAGTACCCCAAACTATTGTATGTTGAAACCTAAATTAACCAAATCGTCAACTTATATTTATGCTCACCAATTATTCATCAAATAACTAAGAAGCTCTCTACATACATAGTTATCAAGTAAAAGGTTCATTGGTGCAATGCATAACAAACAATGTTAATTTGTGCAATGCATAACAAACAATGGTAGCCAAAATAATAATGTCTTGTAGGATTTAGTCACTACACTTAAAATTTTGACAAAGTTGCACCCATAACCATACAAACATTTGTGGTTTATAGAACGTGGAATAATGAACTATTCTGTTAGATGTGTACACACACATTTGGGATAGAGGGATTCAATGAGAATAAATTTTGATATGGACCATGTTAAGTTACTACTTTAGAAGCACATCAATTTATGTGACAACATTTATGTGACAACCATTATGATTCCTTCAATTATAATTATAAATTGATTGCATAAAGATTACAATACTTATCATGTCAAGTCCACTTTCTACAACCCACTATTAGAAAGTAGAAATTTTTCTTATCATGTCAAGTCCACTTTCTACAACCCACTAGCAAAAAACATTAAAGTTAGCCATGAAAGGAAAATAATTTGTACTATGCATTATTTATGGATAATCTTTCAAGCATAAAAGAAAAATCACAAAAAGCTTCCACCTCTTACAATGGAATGGATACTTGATTCATATGCACATGTATTTGAATAGCCTAAAAGGATCCTTTCCTTTATGGAGCATTCAACATTGAATTGATTTTTATTTTGGGCTCTCTTTAATCAAATAAGCTTTTATATTAGACATATTTATTAGAAGAGGAGTAAATGTGAAGGAAACTAACCAAGGAGGAAAAATTCAACTTAGTACAATATCATGTGGATTTTCAACATTATCGGTTCCCCAAAAAAGCTTAAATGGAGATTATGTATTCATTATAAAGCCCTCCACAAAATCATAGTTACCTAGTGTGGATGATATTTGGTGATCACTATGTTAAAAAAATCGCTATGTCAAAAAGATTGATTTACCTTTTAGTTAGCATTCATCATCATATCTAGATGGAATTAGTCGATGCTTGGAGAATGAAATTGAAAACAAAGTATGGTCTTTATCAATGGCTAATGATACTAATTGGGTTGATCAATAAACCCACCACATTTATTTGAATCATCAAAAACATTTTCAAGCTGCATTTATGTAACTTAGTTTGTTATTACTTACTTACATAACATTATGATTAACATTGAGATAGTTGGAAAAACCACCTTTAATATGTTCAACTAGTTTAAAACCTCTATCAGCAACACCATCTCTTCGAAATACATAGACTACATCTTTTATGTACTTATCATTCAATTTGATAATACTGCCCATATATGTCCATCCCTGCATCACACCTATATCCTTTTCTCTTTTACTATAGCTTACGTCTTGTGCCTATTCAATTATTGTAGTTCTGACACATGTTATGTGTTGTTTATAATTTTTTGTAGTTGATAGCATGGGTTTGGGTACTTTACAAAATCATGAAATGTACATCCTCAAAAAATGGTCTAAATTTCCCTCTTCCCTCAACAAGGTAAGGTAGCATGGAGGCTCATTTTCCATAACAAAGACCCTATAAGGATAAATGAGTTCATTATGTATGTTTTCTAGTAACATCTTCTTTCTTATTTGCTACAAATAATTGGAAATTGTATCCCCTTGTTTCAAACATTCTTTGGCTTTTAGAATTCATTCATAGTTGAATGAATTCTCAAATTTCCATGAAGTAGATTTTCTAGAATAGTAATCTTGAACAACTTCTAACATGGAAACTTCAACAACATTTGTATAGAAATTCATGTTAATCTCCACAGAAATGCCCACATTGCTTTTCAATATGATTGCATCATTTTTCTCTCCCTCATGTTGTCAATCAATTAGACTATTGGGGAAATTTTTCATATTATTTCACATTTCATTATTACAGACCATGGTGTGGAAACACATGATTCCAACATCTCTCAAGGTGGCCTTTCAATGTGTTTAAATGTAGTAACAATGCAAATACTAAAGGAAGGGATACATCCAATATACCATTGCTTTATAAATTTTCCTATGTCTTACAAGTTCTCTCGACATCAAGATAAACTCACTACCCATTTCCATTAATGTTGGTAAAATTATGGAAGTGATATAATCTTCAAATGACTTCCTATATCAATCACACAACTCATCTACGTACTTCTTTTCCTTCTAATTGCACATGCCAAAGATAATCATAAATAGCCTTACATGCTTATTAAGAGCCAACCACTTCTTTACATCTCCCTCTTCCAACCTCCTTCTTGAATTTAGGATGGAATTATACACAATGACCCATTTCTCTTCCAACTATATATTATTGTCATTCATCACCATTTTTCAATTGAACCCAACTCAACTAAGCTAGGTTTGTTTGAATACATAAAAAATGATTGTGTTATAAACTTGGCGAGGTTCCAATTATGAAATAAATAAATGAAATCTTTGACTAAGCTTTGTCACAAGACTAACATAAATATGTAGATGACAAATCTAAATTTGTTTTGTCCTTTTTTTCTATTAAATTCAGTCAACAAGTTCTAGAGAAATGATTCTTTCCATAAAACAAACCTATATTCTCCACTATGAACTATCAATCAAATTCTTCTATACACAAATATATCAATTAAAAATTATTCCAAAAATGAATATTTCATAGGAAAATATAGAAGAAATCTGTAAAACCTATCTCGACCTCGTGTAAGGTTACACAAGTTTCTCAAATTACACATAAACCTTACACAAGTTTCTCAAATTACACATAAATTTATGCAATCTTCCTTGCAAGAATTGATGGAAGGAAAAACACATACGCCCATATTACCATGGTAGGGCCTACAAAATGTGAATCATACTATCCAGATTTCAAGGAAAATTTTGAAAAAGGAATGGAAGAATAGACTGATAATTAATTTCTTTCAATCCAAAATAATTGCGGTCGAATCTCTTCCATAACTTAAAAGGTGTAATAACAAAATGGAATGACACATTGTGAAGTGGGCCTTGATGCACTAGTAAGCTTGACATAATATTAAGTTTTCCATGAGGGTTTTCTATGGTTTATCTCACTTGAATGGCATGCCAAAAAGGGATGACTCTACTTGAATTCATGAACTTGGTAGAATGGGTAGTTATCAAACTGTTGTCCTAAATCGAAACAAGTACTTGCTATATAATAGAGGGAAAGTTTCTTAAAGCAATTTTCAAAAAAGAATTTAAAAATTAAGAAAACTAGAAATAAGAAGACTTAATGGAAATATCTTCATTGAAGATATATAAAAGTAGGCATCATAGATTTTGCTCAAAGATAATTAGATTTAGGGCATAGGTTTATATTGAGTTCTATATTTTCAAAGTCGCATGCATAAAGTAATTAAGGAAAGGTCATCTTTGAATATTCAAATTCATCTAGCCTTTAGTAATGAGAAGAAGAAAAAACTAGCAAGGAAAAGTGGGCAAACATTAGGCACCAATGGTACTTCTCGCATCCCCTGATGCAAGTGCGGGAGGGCCATTGGATGAGAACATCCAACGGCCCTCCCGCACTTGCCTCGAGGGATGCGAGAAGTCCCATTGGTGCTTAAGTTTTTCCAAGAAAAGTGTTTAGTGTTTCTTGTTTCTAGAAGATAAATAGTATAAACATTCATATATATGTCAAGAGAATAAAATAAAGTTTTAATTGAGGAAAATTTCTAGCATGAATTGTTATTTTAACCATGGGAACAGCAACCTCCAAAGGGTATATCCAACAGCCTGCAAGCTAGATATACTAGTAACTTGTGACTCAATAGGGGTCAAGACGTCCCAACGCCCATCGGAGTGAGCCTCTATTTCAGGGGTCGCTTACCCTTCGAGCCTTGTCACAACGTGCTAATGTGCAACCCTACCCCCCACTGGTTTTGAACCTGTGACCTCCACGGAGATACCACATGTTCTTAACCATTAGGCCCACTCAAGTGCTCCAAATTCTAGCATAAATTGTTACACAAAGAAATTGTTATCAATAATGTACATATAACCTAAAACATATTGGTCTCTACTATTTATATTGGTGCCCACAATACAGGGCCCATTGTCCCAAGGCATCATTGTTGCCTTTCGAACCTTCCTTAAAGGGTGTAAATACCCAACAAATACCCATGTAAAAAAGTACAACTAGAAAATGACATAAAATGATATTTATGCTTGTGGAAAATTCATTAATCAAAATAAAAAGAGTTGACAATAACACAAACATTATTTTAAAATTGTATTACCATAAATTAATTAATTAAATCAATGTTTAATAATAATAATAATAAAAATTACAATAAAACACATTTATGAAAATCAAAACATTCTATTTTGTAAATAATAAATTTAATAACAAACCTTTATTAAAAATTAGATAAACAAATTTAAAATTAAACCATTTCGACGTACATCAAAAGGTATAGTGCCTTATAAGGAGGTATAATAAACTATGGCTAAAGCATTTCACACTGTATCGCTTTATATGAGATTAAAGAAATCAACAAGAAGATGAGTAGTTTCTATGCTATGCTATATCAATACTTTTATATATTTTAAAACTATACTCTTCTACTTGGAATTTAGCTTGTACTTGATTATTGGAATTTAGCTTGGACTTGATTATAGAGAGAATTGGTACACTCTACAGGATAGTAGATCTATCTTAGGGACGAAACTCAATGCCTAATCTCATTCCACTCAATCATCACATTCACAACTTCAACAAATCCAATGCCCACTCCCAAGTCCCAACTTTAGTGCAAACAATAAGGCATGCTCATTGATGCAATTCAACTAGATAAACTTTATTAATAACATCACCAAATTCAAAATTAAAGTTATTGAATTTTCCATAATTGACATATAACTTCTTATTACAACACATAACACTTTGTCCATTAACTATTCCAATCGATTTATATATATATATAATTTTTTAAGATGTCTTAGTATAATGTATTAATGTTGATATTGAAGGATTTCTAAAATATTTTAGAATTGGAGTATATTTTTTCATTCAAATTATATTTTTTTATAAATTTAATATTTTTAATCAATATATTTTCTAATATAAATACTATCATAAACTTTATTATAATTAATACTTAAAACCTCCATCATAAAGTAGTAAAGAAGCTTTTCAAAATTTATATTTTAAATGATATATATTATTTTTAGTAGGCAAAGAATTTATTAAAATAAGATTTATTTTTATTTTTAATTTTCACTTGAAAAACATACTATATTTAATACTTATATTTTAATCAAATTATAAAAATGTATTACAATTCTTAGTACAAATCAATCCTTTTCTCAATATTCAAAATCTTGTAAATAGTACTTCTTAGTGCATATTCCTTTTTTTCAAAAAAAATAAAGAGAAAGATGAGATATAAAAACTACCATTACTAAAGTAACAACTCAACGAACCTTTATACTCATATTTAACCCAACAAAGCTTGCTTTGAAAGTAGATTGAGTTCTTCATTGTATTCATAAAACACATGTTGAAAATGAATGCCTACAAATTCTTATGTCCCTTTTGCACAACCCAATCAATAATTACTTTAGAGTCACTAACAATGTTCAAAAAAGAAACTTATGCAAAAGACCCCAAAGGACAAGCAATTCACATTTTTTCCCCTTCCATAATTCATCTTTAATTTTAATACATGGAAATTCTTCAATTTCAACAAAAAAAAACCTAATCCACATTTCCCTCCCCCTTTGAAGAAACACAATTCAGAAACCCAATAGACCAATTGTTATTAAACCAACATAGGTCCATCTTAAAAGGGGATCTACCAAGCATTGAGAAGGATCAAAGGGATCAAATCTTTCTAGGTGCAAACCCCTTTTTAGAGTGCAAATGTTGAGGAAGCTTTTTAATTTATCTAATTTGTGTAGTTTTACATACATGCAGTTGTAAATATTTTAAATAGCTTACATGTTATTTTTTATAATATTTTAATATTTAAAAAAATAAGTGTCATCTCAAGGATGAGCAAGGAAGAAGGTACACATCCCTCCTACTAGGATGGGCCTCTTCGAAGCAAAGATGAAGCTCTAATAATTATATGATTTGCTCATTGAAAACTTCCTTATATATCCCAATAACATTTAAACTAATCCTCAACCCATAGCTTGCCTTCAAAGCACTCCATTCTTGTGCTTCCAAAACACTCGGCAAATAAAGCAAGGCAATTATTTCCCTTGACTAGCACCAAGAATCCAATAATGAAAACTAATTTGCAAAAACCTTTACTCGAAACTAGGAACATTGTATAAATATTTTCTAATTGAAATCTCCATTTACTAAATAAGTACATTTCTGTGTTTTTGTTTAAACATTCACCAAGACTCTTAAGATCAGTTTCCAAGGTAAAGTAATTTTGAGATGAGTCTAATTCGCAAAGTAAAACCATGCCTATATACCTTCATAAATACTGTTAGCATATATAACCAATTGAGTGAAGGACTTTAGGAACTATAACCATTCGATTGTTGGTATCGATGTAAATATGTTCAAGCTTGGCCAAATTGGTAATGCCGAAATATTACCTTAGATGTCATATGGGCAATAGATTGTTTGTTTGGTAGGCTCCTTCAAATTTCCTACCTGAGGTGCCATAATAGAGACAGAGAAATGGTATTTTCCAGCCTCTTGGAATGTAGACACGGGCGCTCTAATTTATCCAGAACCCCAATTCAACAGAATTCTTCCCCTCAATCTGTTATATACAATATCGTAGTACAGTTACCGAGAGATGTAACTCTTTGTAAGTTGCTAGTTTCAAAGTAAATACAAGACAGATTTGTGATCAAACCCAGAACTGAAGGGATTGGACCAGTCAAATTGTTGTATGTAATACACCATGATCGGAATTTGGAACGAAGTGTAGTTGCTCAGAAAAATTTGGAATACTTGGAAGATTCTTGGGCAACCCGAAATGTTTTAGCTGGAGTAGACGACCGAATTCTTTTGGAATAGTCCCTGTACATTCAAGGCGTGTACATTCAAGGCGTGTACATTTACTCAATACTTCCACCTGCCCGAACTGTGGTGGAATTCTTCATGTGAAATTATTGCGAGAAAGATTGAAAGATTCTTACGTTGTCTTTTTTGGATTACAAGAATATGCTGTCTGACTATGGATCATAAGAGTCAAATAATTGCTTTCGTTTTTGCAATACAATAAATTAGTCCATTGATCGTGTTTGACAATGGATCATAACCGATGAAGATTGTTTTGTTTGTTTTCGAATTACCAGTCAAGAGGGAAAGCGCTGAAAGGTACATCCGACTTTGTTTGTTGTAACAATTTATAACTCCAGTTCTGTTTTACTATGGGTAATTAAAGAATCAGATCTCTTCTTTGACTCTGGACAGTTCTGTTTTACAACTCTGGACAGTTCTGTTTTACTATGGGTAATTAAAGAATCTGATCTCTTCTTTGACTCTGGTTAATAAAAGAATCCGATCTCTGTTTTAGGATGACAGGAATCTATTGTTTCACAATGGATCATAAAGGACATAAAATCTCTTTGCAAGAAGTTAGTCCAGTGATCGTGTTTGACAATGGATCATAACAGGCGAAAATTTTGTCGTCTGTTTTTGAATTACTAGTGAAGCAGGAAAGAGCTGAAAGATAAATTTGATGATTTTGTTTAATATAACCATAGTTACCAAGTTCTGGATTCCCAAAAAATTTAGATAAGTTACAAGTTAAGTGCCATGAACAAGTTATCTATTAATTGTTCTCCATGTTTAGTTTAGTTGTAATCCCTTGTTGTTTATGTTTTAGCTACCTGTTATTTATCAGTGTATCAATTATCAATTATTTTTTATATTTCTTTTTTTTTATAATTGTTTATTTTGAATATTGGATAAGGATCATAAAATCAATATGGACAGTACATTTGTCCCATCCTCCTTCAATCTAGGAAAAGCATAAATAGTAGTCCACTCCAAATTGTAAGATATAAAGACCTATCAATATAAAAATGGAAAAAATTTAACAATATGCATCATCCAAATACATCAATAAACTTAATAAGATAGAAGATGAAAACATAGAAATAAGTTTTTACATATCCACACACAAAAAAAATGACATTATGTTAATCTATCTAAACATTAACTTTTTAATTTTAATTACAAAATTAATTAGTCCATAACATTAATTTATGAAATTTTAAATTGATGTACAATTTAACCAAATTTAATAACTATACTTATAACCAATAAAAAAAACACATAACATCATCAATAACTTCATTAACCAAATCCTAATCATAAGAATCTTAGAATCTTTTGTTTGACAATTGATCATAACAAACAAGCATTATTCAGATTATTTGCCAATGTATCTCAATCGTGCTATATAATTATTGGTTAAATTGTATTAATGGCACAACTATACTAAGCTTGAGAGTTGATGTAAGCTAATGCTTTCATTTGATAATATATTAGCTGTAATAAAAATCTACAAAACAAATCCGAATTATATATATATTCGCTGCACTTAAATTTTTTTGACAAAGTTGCACCCACAACCATACAAACATTTGTGGGTTAGAGAAGGAATTGAATAACTAAATATTCCCGATTCGTAAGATGTGCCACACACATCTTGGGATACATTTGGGATAGAGTCATTTAATGGCACAATAAATTGTGATACTCATTTAGAAGCACATCAATATGAGTGGCAATCATATATGATGCCTTCAATTATAATTATATATAGGTTGCATGACTTGGTGGAGAAACTTATTATGTCAAGTCCACTTTTTACAACTCGTTAGCACAGGGTAGGAAAACTTTAAAATTGGCTAAGAAGGGAAACTGATTTGTATTACAAATCATTTATGGATAATCTTTCATGCATAAGGCAAAATCACAAGAAGTTTCCACCTATTACAATGAAATGGTAATGGAAATGGAAACATGATGCATATGCACATGTATTTGAAGGCCCGAGCATTCAAGTATTCAACATTGAATTCATGTTTTTTTCCCTCTCTTTTACCAAATCATCTTTTATATCATACATTACTAGAATAGGAGGAAATGTGAAAGAAACTAGCTTAATCATTTTAATCATCTTTTATATATCAGACACTATTGGAAGAGGAGGAAATGTGAAATAAACTAGCCAAGTTAATTGAGGAAAAGGAAAATTCAACTTAGCATTATATAATGCGGATCTCCAACACTATTGGTTCCCAAAAAAGAGGTTAAATGGAGATTATATATTCCAACAAAATCATAGTTACCTAGTTCTTTCATGGATGATCTTTTGAATGAAGTCGAGAGTTCCCAAAAAAGAGGTTAAATGGAGATCATATATTCCAACAAAATCAAAGTTACCTAGTGCTTTCATGGATGATCTTTTGAATGAAGTCAAGAGTGGTCTACACGTCATAAAGATTGATTTATCCTATGGTTACCATCATTTCTAGATGGAACTAGTTGATGTTTGGAAAATGACGTTTGAAAATGACATTGAAAACCAAATATGATCTTTATCAATAGCTAGTCATGTTAATTGGGTTGATCAATGAACTTCCCATAGTGATTTGAATCATTTAAGACATTTTAAAGCCACATTTAAGTAAGTTAGTTTGTTGTTACTTACCTACACGACATTATGGTTAACAATGAGATAGTCAGGAAGTCCGCATTTTACATGTTCAACTTGTTTAAAACCGCTATTAACAACACCATCTCTTTAAAATACATAGACTACAAAGTTATGTACTCATGATGCAATCTTATAATAGTACCCATATATGTCAACCTTGCATGACACCTATATCCCTTTTGCTTGTAGTATAGCTTGTGTCTTGTGCCTATTCAATTATTGTAGTTCCGACACTTATTATGGGTTGTTGAGAATTTTTTGCAGTTGATAGCTTGGATTTGGGTACTTTAGAAAAAAATGTACATCCTTCAGAAATGGTCTAAATTTACCTTTGTTTAGACATTGTAGCATGGAGGATTATTTTCCATAAGTTAAGTCTTGTAAGGGTAAAGGACTTCATTATGTATGTTTTCTAGTAACACTTTCTTACTTATTTGCTACAAATAATTGGCAATTATATCCTCATGTTCCAAACATTCTTTGGCCTTTAGTATAAAATTCATATTTGAATCCTCTAAATTCCATGTAATAGACTTTTGAGAGTAGTAATCTTGAACAACTTCTGTTACACCAAAATGTTGTCACCCTTGTGCAAGTGTCGCAAGTGTCGTGATCATGACCTAGTGTCGTCACCATGACCATTGCAAGTATCGTCATTATGAACAGGTGTCATCATCATGACAGTTGTGATAATGTCGTCATCTTGACCATTGTGTAAACTCTTTACTATGACCCCTAAACTCATTCTGGGCTAAAACACATCCAACTGAGAGATTTCCCTACCTAGTTGACCTCTTTAAGTAGGTTGTCGCACTTCTCCTTCATATAGGGTGCGACGTCGCAGTTTCTGGTTAGCTAGGGTGAGACACTATCGCACTTTGACCTTCTACAGGGTGCAACAACCCCCTCTGTCGCTCTATGTCCTCTACTAGGGTGTGACGAGGTTGGTTAAAAGCTATTTTGGGGATTCTCGAGGTCTTTCTAGAAGTTTGTTGAGGTGGAGACCTATCCCTAGACTCTAGGTGAGGTGGAATTTTAGTTCCTAACCTGATGGGAAGATCCCTTAACCATCTCCCCCTAATTCTCAACGTACCCTATCTCTTTAGCCCTATATAAACACCCCCCTCTCTCCATGGAAAGGGGGAAGGTCTATGGTATCCTTATGCTGATAGAATCCATACCGGTGATTGGGAAGCTTGTACCATCTTGGAGGTTTGGCTTGGACATGTTGGATGGAGGATGCGACGTTGAGGCTTTGGTTGTAGCTTCATCCTTTCTATGTATTCCCACCTTTTAATATAGTTAGTATAATCTCTTTCCATGAATGTTGTCTCAATGATGATGTTTAGAACTTTCTTCCTCAACTGTTAGTTTAGATCAGTTATTGTTTAGATAAATTGTATTGCTTGTATTGTTTCCATATTGTCTTGGCAGGTCTTGCAACTAAAGATCTGACAACCGCGGGACTTGGAGCAACAACAAGGAGAGGGATCCATGATCTGAAAGGTACGATATCTAAGTACTCGATCTGTAATTGATCTAGGGAAGTAGATTCATATTTTGTACTATTTGTTCTAGACTCACATTGAGCTAGGGAGATCCGGCTCACGTCCGCTTGAGTGGATTGTATGTCAAACAACTTCTAACGTGGAAACTTTAAAAAAAATTCTATATAAATTCATTTTAACCTCCACACAAATTCCCACATGGGTTTTCAATATGGTGCCATCATTTTTCTCTCCCTCATGTTGTCAATCAATTAGAATAATGGGAAAAAATTTCATGCAATTTTATATTTCATGATCACAGACCACGTCATGGAAATACATGATCCCAATATCTCTCAAGGTGGCCTTTCCATATCCTTAAATGTAGTAACAATCCAAATACTAAAAGAAGGGATACATGCACTAAACCATCACTTAATAAATTTTCTTATGTCTTAGATGTTCTCTCAACATCAATATGAACTCGCTGCTCATTTCCCTTAATTGTGCAAGTGATATAATATTTAAATGACTACCTATATAAATCACACAACTCCTCTAAGTATTGCTTTTCTTTCTAATTCAATAGGCCAAAGATAATGATATAAAAATTCACATGCTTATCTAGAGTCAACTAGTTCTTTAGATCTTCCTTCTCCAACCTGCTTCTTAACTTTGGGATGGCATTATAAACAATAACCCATCTTTCTACCAGCTAAATAATATTGTTCTTCATCACCATTTTTCAATTGAAACCAACTAAACTAAGCTATGTTTGTTCGAATATTAAGGATCAAAGTTGCTTGTGTTATGAACTTCGCGAGGTGCCAATTAACCTAAGAAATAAATAAGCGAAATGATCAATATCTAAGCTCTGTCACAATACTAACATAAATATGTACATAACAAATCTAAATGTATTTAGGCCTTTTTCATCTATTAAATTCAATCAACAAGTTCTAGAGTAATGCTTCTTTCCCTGAAAGAATACTCTATTCTTCCACTATGAACTATCAGTCATATTCTTCTACACATAAATATATCAATCAAATTATTCTACAAACAAATATTTCCCCAGAAAAAGAAAGGAAGAATTCCATAACACATATATTGTCCTTCCATAAGGTTACACACGTTTCTCAAACTACACATATACATTTTTGCAGAAAGAATTGAATGAAAGGAAAAACGCATACATACATATCATGGTAAGGCCTATAAAATGTGAATCGCACTATTTGGTTTTCAAGGAAAATTTTGAATAGAAGAATAAAATGCTAGTTCATTTCTTTGGATCCAAATATGTTGGTCAAATATATTCCATGGCTTAAAAGTGTAATATCAAAATGGATGGCACGTTGCGAACTAGGCCTTGATACACTGGTAAGGTTGACATAATATTAAGTTGTCCATGAGGGATTTCTATGGTCTATCTCACTCGAATGACATGGGAAAAAGGGATGACGCCATGAATTCATGAAGTTGGTAGAATGGGTACCTATCAGACTTGCCTCCTAAATCAAAATAAGTACATGTTATATAGTTGAGGGGATGTTTTTAAAAGCAATTTTCAAAAAAGAATTTAAAAATAAAGAAAATCTAGATAAGAAGACTTAATAGCCATATCTTCATTGAAGATATCTAAAAGTAGACACCGTAGAGTTTGATTGAAGATAAATAGATTTAGCTCTTAGGTTTGGGTCGAGTTCTACATTTTCAAAGTGAACATGCATAGTATAATTACATACAGGTCCCATCTTTGAATATTCAAAATCATTCAGAAGAAAAAACATACAAACATTAACGTAGAAACTAAAAGTGTTTCCTGGTTCTAGAATATCAATAGTATAAAAAATATCAATAAATGTACATATAACCTGAAACATATTGGCCTTTACCATTTTTGGCCATGCCCACAATACATGGCCCACTGTCCTAATAAGGGAGAGGATTCAAACCCATGAGTTTTCTGCACATGTACACTCTCCTCTTCTTTATTTTGATTCCTTCTCTTCATCAAGAAAACTGATTACTTATCCCCTTAGCCGTACCAAGCAAGGTGGAGGGGAGTGTTGTTTCTCAATTTTCCCACGCTATTTTGAACCTAGGAGGTAGGAATGGAAAAATTCCTCCACAACAAAATGTGCCAAAATACAGTTCCCAAGGTGTCATTACTTTGCACTAAATCCAAAACCAAACTCACCATCGTGTTTTGAAACTTGCCCTTAAAGGTGTAAATACCCATGTAAGAAAGTACAACAAATGATGATATAAAGTGATCTTTCTTTTGTTTGACATTTATATTTGGAGGACTGTGTAATTTTTAATTTGGTAGGTGTTTGTTTTAGAACTGTTAAATCTGGTTTCAAGACTCAAGTGATCAGAAGGGTTGAAGTTTTTTGTTGGATAACTGTACTATGTTGTAGCAATTTTTTTCAAAAATATTTTTGCTGAAAGTGTGAAGGTTCGATATTCGCGAAACTATGTATATGTTGTGTTACCTTTGATTCAATCTTATAAATATTAAGAAAAAGGTTTTTTTTTTTTTGTCAAGTGAAAAGAATGATCTTCAAAACTACTTAAGGATGACACAATTTCCTTTTTTTTTTAATTTCATAATTCAAATTTAAACTCAATCAAATTAATTAAATCAATACCTATTACCAATAAAGAAATATAAAACAAAAATAATAACAAATTAATATATCTTATAAATAATAAATTTAATAACAAAGGTTTATAAAAATGTACATAACTAATTAAAAATTAAACCAATTTGACGTACAACAAAAGGTGTAATCTCTCGAAGGAGGTAATAATAAACTATGGCTAAAGAATAAGCATTTCATAGTGTATCGCTTTTCGTGAGATTAAATAAATCAGCAAGAAGATGAGTAGTTGCTATGCTATTGATTTATCTGTAAGTGTATATATTTGAAAACTAATAATTTTAGTAGGACTATAGCTTGGACTTGATTATGGAGAGAATTGGTACACTCTATAGCATAGTTGATCGGAGGGAATTGGTACACTATAGCATAGTCGATTTATTTTAGGGACGCGACTCAATGCCTAACCTTATTCTACCCTATCATCACATTCACAACTTGAGTAAATCTAATGCCCACTTCCAACTTAGTGCAAACAATAAGGCATCTTCATTGATACGATTCAACTATCCTTGAGTTGAACTTTACTAACACCATGAAATTTTTTACAGAAATCATGTTTACATATTGAACGAATGAAGTAAATCGAGATTCGCAAATTATATCAATTGGGGAATCCACTCCTTTCCATAGGGAGGTCGTTGTAGGTGTGGTAGCTTATGTCCCTCTAAGCGAACTAACGACTATACTTACTTTTATGTGTATTGTGCTTTAAGCGATTTTTATTGTATAATAAAACAAAAATTGAAATTATATATAATATATATAAAAACGTATACAGTTGGCGAGAGATGTAACTCTTAGTGAGTTGGTAGCTTCAAAGTAAATACAAGACAGATTTGTGATCAAACCCAAAACTGAAGGGATTGGAGCAGCCAAATTGTTGTATGTAATACGCCATGAACATAGGAATTTGGAACGAAGTGCAGTTGCTCAGAAAATTTTGGAATACTTAATAGATTCTTAGGCAACCCGAAATGTTGTAGCTTGAGTCGACGACCGAATTCTGTTGGAATAGTCCCTGTCAAGCTGTTATAAGCATTTCTGATCCATTCAAGGAAGCGTGTACATTTACTCAATGCTTCCAGCTGCCCGAACTGTGGTGGAATTCCTGCTGTAAAATTATTATGAGAGAGATTGAAAGATTCTTCCGTTGTCTTTTTCTGTATTACATGAATCTGCTGTTTGACAATGGATCATAAGGAACAAATAATCGCTTTCGTGTTTGTAATACAAGAAATTGGTCCAGTGATCGTGTTTGACAATGGATCATAACCGCTGAAGATTGTTTTGTTTGTTTTCGAATTACCAGTCAAGAAGCTGGAAATCGCTGAAAGGTACATTCGACTTTGTTTGTTGTAATCAGTGCACATTCGAATTTGGTTGGTAACAATTGATAAGTCCAGCCCTGTTTGACTATGGGTAATAAAAGAATCTGATCTCTGTTTTTGGATGACACGAATCTTTTGTTTCATAACGGACAAATAATCTGTTTGCAAGAATTTCGTCCAGTTTTCCTTTTTGACAATGGGGCGAAGATTTTGTTGCTTGTGTTCGGATTACCGGTCAAGAAGGAAAGAGCTGAAAGGCAAATTCGACGACTTTGTTTATTCAAAATAAGCAAGTATGGCTGCTTATTGGCCATTCAAAATGAAGATTCAGACACATCGTATTCAACGACCAGAATCACTCGCCTGCGTAATGTATACGATGGAACACATCTTTCAACGAACATCATGGTCTTCTAGTCAGAAAAAATTGAGGCAAAATTATAAATAAAGAAAAATAGTTTTATTAGTTCAACTTACTTGAATGTAACTAGAGATACATAGGTCCAGAAATAAGTGGGCTTTTTATTAATACTTTTATGGAAACTTCGCAATGGCCATAAAGTTGGTCTATATGATGAGTTAAATATGAAGAAAAAAAAATTGCGTCGACAATTTTATATTCATGTAGACTGGGAACATTAAGGCTAACAAATAGGTGAGGATTTTTTTCAATAATTTTATGGAAATTTGATGATAGTGATAGAGTTGGGAAGTTGTGAGGCAATTTTAGAGAAAGAGAAATGGTCTTATTCACTCAATTGTTTTAAGTAGACTAGGGGCATATATGCCAAGAAATATGTGGAGTTTTTCCAATAATCTTTATGTAAATTTGGGAATGGCATAGAAATGGAATGTTGTGAGGCAATTATAGAGAAAGACAAATCGTTATATTCACCCTACTAACTCGAGTGGATTGGGGGCATTGAGGCCAGGAAATAGGTGGGGCAATTTTCAATAATTTCATAGAAGCTTGGTAATGACAATAGAGTTGGAAAGCTATGGGGCAATTATAGCGAAAGTGAAATGGTCATATTCAACCAAATGACTCGAGTGCACTAAGCGCATAGAGGCAAAGCAATAGTGGGGATTTTTTCAATAATTTTATTTAAAACTACCAATGGTGTTAGTGTTGAAAAGTTGTGAGGAAATTATAGAGAAAGAGAAATGGTTGTATTCATCGACATGACTCAAGTGGATTGGGGGAATAGAGGCCAAGGAATAGATGGATATTTTTTCAATAATTTTATGGAAAATTGGTGATGGTGAAAGAGTTGGAAAGTCACAAGGAAATTGTAGAGAAAGAAAAATGGAATTATTCACCCAATTGTTTTGAGTGGACTAGGCCAAACCTCTTATTTGTGTTAACAATCTCCCCGAGACAGTCGGGAGAAATTAGGGATCAATTAGGGATCAATTGGTTGATATCAGTGGGTCTTGGTCAAACATAATAATATTTCATACGATGCACCTTTGTTCTAGGATCCAATTGGAAAGATTCCCTTCTTTCAAGTGGTCTCAGTCCGTTTGGTTAACTCAACATCCTATTTATCAAATGGATCTAGCGTAGTTACTGAAATAAGGTTAACTCATCTCTTCCTGAAGGTTTACCAATCCGCTAGCAAACATCACACATTTGATTAAACATTCTAGCTTTATGAAGTACTTAGTCTATTAAACATCATAAGAATAAGAAAAAATAAAAAATATATAAATATTTCCATGTTTAAAATATCTTCATTCATTTATATTTTTTTTCAATTTTTTGTATATCACCTTTTTTGTTTAATTTATAAAAATAAATCACATATCTCATTTAAAATAAAAATTTATGTTCTAGAATATTCATTACACTCGTTAAGTTTTTTTTGCTTTTTATTTAAAACATCTATCAAAAGCCAAAGGATGGATGTGCATTTTCGTAGAATTGTGGGGAGAGTTCTAACCCAGTTACATTCCATATTTTACAAAAAAATACAGCTATATTGCCAATTGAATTCCTATATTAATCCATCGTCAAACTAGCCAAGAGTTTCTAGTAATAAAAACATTTCCTAAGATTCATCTCCCTAGTGGAGCAGTGGTTGTTGTGAATGGTGTGCTATATGATGAGGCTCCCTTCTTGTAAATTACATGTTGCTTTTGCTAAGGAGTCACATAACATGTTGTGCTCGCGTTAAATGTGCATGTAGACAATGTTGGTGAAGTTAGAGAACAATAGTATCCTTTGCAAAATGTGATCCAATATAAGATGGCAGCAAGTGTTATCACTATTGATCCAATCTACAACCACTTTCGAGGTTGTGAGGACCAGGAAATGTGATATATTGTTCTCCCTTGCCAATGTGATCATTATGAGTACACTTGTGAGCTCTACATAATTGTTGGAATTGTACCCAGTTCCTTGTCCATTGGAGATGGATTAATCGCATAGAAAAATATTGCTCCTTAACTCACTCTTCCCCGGATTTCCTTGTGGTACTCTGTCATAGAAATAGTGGGGATCATATTTGTCCATGATAAGAGGGGGGCATCAACCTTGGTCTCTCTAGGTTCTTTTCCCATGACAGGGGGGAATAATTCTTGTCATGTAAACTATTCCAAATAGGGAAGGGGATTTATTGTTGAATATAGGTTGATTCTTATAGATCCAAATTCCCCATCCCACGATTAAGGGAGTCGGAAGATAGTATTTATTGGTGAAAGATACGTTCCAATTGTTCCATGCTTCGTTGAGCCCTCAAAGATCTGTAAATTGAGAATATTCTGAGCTAGAGTTGAGTTAAGGACTGACCAAAGTGCGGATAATTCTTCCTTAGTATTGGAGCTGTGTCCCAGACCATACCTAACTAAAATTAGCACCTCCTCTAATATATAAATAATTGCACCAGATCCTCCTAAGGGCAGATCTCCTTGGCTTGCTGCATCGAAGTATGCCCAACGGATATTTTTATCAATGCTTGGATATTTTATCAAGAAAATCCTTTTTTGTTTATCCATCTTTTTATGCTCCCTTGTCCACTGCACAATCATAAAATATGTTATCTTTGTTGGTATTTTTTGATCTTGAAATATGGCTGAATTTCTTGCCCACCATATTCCCTAAATAAACAGGCAAGTGAAAGCATCAAGGCTTTGTACCAAGGGATTTGTCCACCAGTTTCTACAACATTGAACAAGAGAGGTTTTCAATGAGAATTCCGATCTGCTCAGATATTTTGAGGCCGCGTTCCATACAACCCCTACATAAGGGGAAGAAACAAATAAGTGAAAAGGAGTTTCATAACTCGATTGACACAACACACACCAAATTGGGCCTTCCCAGCCTCTTTTCATCAAGTTTTCCCAAGTTAGCATTATGTTATTCAAAGCTAACCAAAGAATTATCTTCGCCTTCAGTGGTCATGCAATTTCCAAACAATATGCTACCACCATTCTTTTTCTCCACAAAATGATGCAATTACTTGAACCTCATACCCCAATTTCATTGAATATAGTTTGTATGAATATAAATTATGATATATTTGTAAGAAGAAATTTCCTCCAAGTTATTATTGTCATATATTATATATTATTTTATAACAAAAATTTCATAAATTTTAATAGAAAAAAAAATTGAAAAAAATAATTTAATTATTTAGTTTTTTTTTTCCGCGAAAAAAATCATACTATTGATATTCACTTTTGAATTAAATAGTACATGATATCAGTATATAATACTGTCTCCAACCCATCCTCACAGCAGTGAAGTGTTTCAGTACTTTCAAAATATACACAATAGTAAAAAAACAAACTATTACAGACCTCAGATGTACATAGCATAATTTAAGCAAAATCATTCAAGGAAATACATAGTGCCAAAATTAATTAACTGATCCTCCCAAAATTCTTCCCAGTATAAGTAATCATCCTCACCATCCAGAGCCTGCTTTGAAAGAAGATCAGCCTTTGAGTTAAACTCTCTGAAAATATGCTCCAGTGTGACCCCACCAAATCTGCTAAGTTCTTCTTTCACTCTGTTACAGCAACCAACCAAATTCAGTATCTTAAGATCAAGCTCCCCCCGTGCCCATTTAATGGTAACTCTCGAGTCACCAAATATCTTAACATTCACCAGACCAAATATGTTAGCAACACAAACCACACACCATAAAGCTAACAATTCTACCTTCATATTAGTTCCTTTTCCACATTTCATCTGAAATGTAAAATAGTAATCCTGACTGATGTATATAAATCCACCTGCTCCGCAATTGCCCAAGTTGGAAACTCCATCGAAAAATAATACAGGCTCAGTAATCTCATAATCAAATTTTCCAATGTTCCGTGGAACTGGAGGCAACATTTCTTTCTGAAAGTACATGTAATGGCTAATAACAGAATTGTGAGTACCTTCCACATATGGCTTCGAATCCTCAAATATAGCTCTATTTCTCACACCCCACACTACCCAGCAAATAAAAACAGGTAGTGTCAAATGTTCTTTACAGTTCTGCATCCAATGATTCAAACATGTTTCCACATTCTTTCTAGTCCATCATTTTGTAATATCAAATGTTTGATATGATTTCTCCCATAGCTTTAAGGTAAAAGAACATTCCACAAATATATGAGTACCAGATTCAATGTTACATCTGCACAAAATACATTGACTAGGGCCTATCCAACCCATGAGAGAAAGATTGTCCCAGGTCTTCAACCTGTCTTGCAATACAAACCAAATGAAGCATTTCAATTTTTGTGGCATATGCCAATGCCAAATTTCCTTATACCACCATTGATTTGGGTAAATGCACCTTCTTTTGATAATACAGCTATAAGCAGTGCTTGCAGTCACTACACCAGTGGCTTCATTGCCACCCCAAACCACCACATCATCAATAGAACTCAGACATATACCAGCTGCATTAAGGCACTGTGTGTACCAATTCCATTCCTGTGTTAAATTTTTAGGCAGCTGTAGGTCTACAACGCTACACCAATATCCATTCCCACGAAATTTTGCAACTGAATTTAATGTATACTTCCCAGCTTCTTTCAAATCAACTTATATATTGGTTGATAATTGATATGATTCCTTCATACCCAAAATTGGGTTGACACCTTTAGCAACTTCATGTCCTCTGTCCACCTTCCAACACAGTTCAAATGCCAACCAGCAATAAACTTTCATGAATCCATTCCAAATTGGAGAGACCCCACGCACCATCCTTCTGTATTTTCTTAACCAATGTGAAGTCTCAGTCTTAATATATTTTTGGTGAATAACCCTCGACCAGAGCGAACCACCAAAGATTGCTCTCCACAAACTTTTCAAGCGGAGGGCTTCACTGAACACTAATAAATCCTTAATTCCCCATCCCCCAGCTTCAAAGGGTAGAAAATTTTTATCCCAACCGATCATTGACAAACTATTTTTTTCAACCCACCCGTCCATAAGAAGTTGAAAAGGAACCTTCTCAAGGAATTGATAATAGAACGTGGAATTGGCAATAATGAAAACCAATAAACCAGAGTACCCATCAGCACAGACTTTACCAGAGTGAGTTTGCTTCCAATAGACAGCAGATGATAAGTCCAGTTCGTAATTTTCTTTTCAAACTTCTTGAGCAACCATTCCCAATATTTAATCAAATATCCATTTGGCTTAAGATGGAAGCCCAAGTAAGTAAATCCATCAGCAATTTTTTCAATCTTATATGGCAACAAAGTTTGAAATTCTAGCACTCTATCAAATTCAATAAGATTCTCATATAAACATGATTTCTTCAAACTAACATGCATCCCAGAGGCCTTGCAAAATAGCTTGATAATACCTTGATAACAGCTCCATTCATTAATAGAATCAATTCCAGCTACTAATACATCATCAACAAAAAGGACATGGGTAATGTATAGATCCTTGGAAATTTTAATGCCTTTTATCTTACCTTCATCTTTTTCTTGGACGATCATCCTGCTCAATCCCTCGATCACCAAAAGAAACAATAATTGAGACAAAGAATAGCCCTGCCGAATGCCCCTGGAGCAGCTAAAGTATGAAGTTGGAGCGCCATTCACTAAGACTGCAATACTGACCGTGTTAACACAAGCCATAATCCATTTGATAGCTACTGGAGGAACACCAATCTGAATCGGAATTAACCTCAGAAAATCCCAGTTGACTCTATCATAAGCCTTTTCTAAATCCATTTTGAGCAGAATTGGTTTCTTCTTCTTACATTTAATTGTATACAGTAACTCTTGAGTAATACCCACAGCATCATGGATTTGACGGTCTTGCAAGAACCCAAATTGTTCCAATGAGATGTGTTTTGACAGAACCGGTTTGAGGCGACCAGCTATAATCTTTGACACAATCTTATAAGCCAGATTGAACAAAGCAATAGGCCTAAAATCACCAAATGTCTTAGGATCATTTACCTTAGAAATCAATGTGATAAAAGTAGAATTCAATGCTCCAGAAATGTACCCATGCTTCTGAGTATATTCCACCATTCTCACAATATCCTCTCCCATGATATCAAAGAAATGCAAGAATAGTTCAACTGTCCAGCCATCTGGCCTAGGACTTTTCTCCTTGGCGAAAAGTTTAAGTGTCCTTTCGACCTCCTCCAATGTAACTTCCATACATAATACATCAACATCTTCAGTCTCCAGAAATCTAGGAAAGTGTTTTACCACCTGTAGTTGTGAAGCTAGATCACAACTATGATCAACGGTATAGATATACCTTAAATTTTTCAATGCCAAACCTTGTAATTCCTGAAGACCAGAAACTTCATTTCCAGCATCATCTAACAATTTCCAGATAGTATTATTGTTCCTCCTTACCGAAGCAAATGTATGAAAAAACCTTGTACTTTTGTCCCCAAAATTCACCCACAATGCCCTACTCTTCATTCACCATTCCTTTTCTTCCCTCAAGTAAATACTTTCCTTTTCAACCTCCAGATTTTTTAGTAGCTCAAAACCTTTACAATCAAGTGGCATTTCCAAATTTATTAGATAAATATTCTGTAACTATTCCTCTGCCTCCTTAAGCTTCTGCCTTTCCAATTGTTTCCTTTTGTGTATCCATCTACAAACGTCCATATTAAGCTCCTTCAGTTTCAGACAGAAAAGTTCCATTGGATTCAGATCAGTGTCGAGGTCTAAATTCAGCCAAACCTCCAATATAAAATGTGCAAAGTCATCACATGAAAACCAAGAGCAATCAAATTTATAAGGATAATTACGTTGAATCACACTATCATCCAGTTGTAAAAAGACAGGCCAGTGATCAATGATCTTATTCTTTCCTACCCAGGATCTATATCGGTTGCATGACTCCAACAGTGAAGAATGTACCAGAAATTTATCTAACCTTTTGTGTATCCCGTCCTAGCCACTTCTGCCATTTGTCCAGGTAGGAGTTATCACACCAGTAACAACATCAATAAGATCATTGTTAATAAGAAATTCTGAGAAAAAGTCTGCTAGGACATCCAATTTTGCCTTATCCCCCCAAACTTCCTGTGCTAGCTGAGTGAAATTAAGATCACCCGCCACTATGATATTTTCCATCTGCAAAATCCCAGATGATTGTAATCCCAGCCAAAAAGTCTCCCTATCTTTATAGGGAGCATAACAATTCAAGATAGAGAGATGCAGATCAATAGATCTACACAGACCTTCCATCAGGATACCCCAAGGGGTCTTTAAAACGTCAAAAGAAAAGTACCCAGGGTCCCATGCCACCAATAACCCTCCAGACATCCCATCAGAACCGATGGCAGAAATTTCCCAACCAGAAAGTATCCCTGCAATTTTTGAGATCGCAACATAATATTCACACATTATTTCCTGCAATAGAAGTATATTCGGGTGAGTAGTAACAATAAGATTGGAGAGGGCTCTAGCTCAAACAACCTTCCCAATCCCCTGATGTTCAGTGTGCATACAGACATTAAGGTAACCCATCACAGGGGTAATTTGCTCTAAGCCCCCCAATTAGATTATCATAATTACAATTCTCCCCCAAATCACTACTACTAACTTCTGTAGAAATTCCCCCACTCTAGCCCTCCATCCCATGACTAATGAATGTCTCCACTGTAACATTCCTTATATCTAAATGTTCCAAGATGGGAATAGATCCAGTTTCCAAATCACTATCCAAGCCCAACCCCTTCGGGCCATTCTTCCTAGGTTTTCTGAGAGTGACATTCTGAAATCTAGACGCATTCAAAGAATGAACCCGAGGGTTTGAGAAAGGGATTTTAGAGTATATAGGGAGAGGGGTAAGAATATCAGTGATGACAGCATTTTGATAACCAACCTCCCCTAAAATAATAGTATCGTCAGTGGTGTATGCCCCCTTCTCCATAAGTCCTCCAACCCGCACATTCTCCCCGGTTAAATCCCCATTCATAGGAGAAATTTCCGGGTTTCCCCCAATAGGAAGATCAAATTGACCTGCATCAACCAGTCCAGTCACCCCAGTGTCACTCAAAGTTACAACAGTAGAATCACCACCCTCCCCCAAAAGATCAGGTGCCCCAAACAATCCCCTACAGACCTTGGACTTAACAGAAGAAGAAGTGTGCCCAATACCCAGATTTAAGACAGTATCACTTGAAGCCAATTTCTTATCTAATATAGCCTCGGCATCCTATATCAAAGCTAATTCATCCTCAGGTATAACAGGAATCAGAGAACCAAATCGTGGAGACAACTTACCCGGAGAGACATGTCGACCAGATGAAACCCCTGCCAGGTCACAAAAAAAATGCTCCCGTGAAACATCAGTGAAAGGTGACGGCCTTGACAATGAAGAAGACCGAAGCTCCGAGCAAGGAGTGCAAATGTGCCCCGTCAAATGACAATAATGGCACCAGAATTGGATTCTGAAATAATCTAACCTCTGCCGCCAAACCCTATCGCCCCACTGTAGTTCAATTTCAACAGGGAGGCCACGGGCCATTTCCAATTCCACCATAACTTTGGCCGACTGTCTATCAAACCCATATAAGGAGTAATTGTCTAACCTAATGAAACGACCAACTGAGTTAGCAATACCAATGAGGATGTTCTCCTTCCAAAGCTCTATGGGCAGACTAGGAATAAGAAGCCACAAATGGCGAAGATTTTTTTTGTCCTTTAAAGGGTCAAATGACAAATGCAATTTTTTCAAGCACAACGATCCCTCCTTGAAACACCAGAACCATTTGAGAACCAGCCCTAAGTGCTTCTGCTTCGAGAAGATGAACATAATCCAACCCTTCATTAACTGCATAACTCTGGGCATATCCCCTACAATCGGTGACCAATGTTTCTGGACCCATTCCACTAACTGCCGCTGATCACCTGCAGTGAACTCCAAACGGACGATGATAGCTCTAGTACTTAACATCTCAATACGCTCCAAGTTCGTTTCCATTGCGATGGAGAAACTATCCAGCCCCTCCCGAACCTTCACAGATTTGTTAGATCTCCTCCTGTGGGCTTTAGAACCCCTAAATCGATACGACCAGGCATGTGAAGACTTAGGGGCTGGTGCAAGGTAATGATACCCAATTATGACATGTTAGTTGCAATGACATTCTGGAAAAACATAAATATTATCATTAAAATCAATTATTAGAGGTACCTACAAAATTTTTTCCGATTAGGTGTAAAAAGATGAAACATAGAAAAATGGATGACCTTCCAGAATATATAATTTTTATTTATGGAAAAGTGGTATAACCACCCCAAAATGTCATTATTCGAAGATTGGTATGTTATTTTTTTTCTAAAACATAATGCACATGTTTTTTTTTACCTGCCTATTTGCTATGTAAATTTTCAATTTACGAGAAAAAAAAATATGTAGAGGCGTAGGCAACAGAAAAATATTGTGCAGGGCTATTTTTCCAAAATTTTAAAAGTCAATTTTATATTTTTTTTAAATTACCGAAGTCAGTGAATCCCTAAAATGACATTGTCAAGTTTTAATCCACCATATCATGGTCTAAAAATAATCAAAATGCATTTTTTTTTACGTTGTAGGTATTTTCGTGCTCTTAGGTGGGTTCGTTTCCGTTTTCAAAATAGGTAAGCCAATCAAAAGTTATAGGCCAAATAAACGACCTATGTTTTTTACGAATTTGACATGAGTGCAGTTTAAAATGAATTAAAAATAGAGAACAACAACAGATCTATTAAAAAATTATATATTTAGAATCTGCACACAAAGCTCGACAAGTGTCAGCAATTTCATATGCAGTGCACTCGTGGAGCTTATGCAGAACTAGCTGTGAAAAATAGGAAGTTGCAGCGTTTGATGTGTTTTTCCATAAATCATAGATAAATAAGACCGAGCCTAAAGGTGTAGTCCAAAGCTAATTCCAAGCCTGCAAGGGTGCCAAAAACAATTTGAATTCAGACACATGTGCACATGCTCCTATGCACGCACGTGCTATAGCGCACGCACTTCTGTGCATGCACGCATTGTTGTTTTACATGTTTATTTTTTATCTATCTTTCCCTAACGAGCCCCCCCCCCCCCCACTATCTATAACCCACCCCTCTTACCTTCCTATCAACCCAATCCCCCCCCCTCTATTCCATAAGGGTATCCATTGTGCTAGATGTATCCAAGTCTTAGGGACTTAGGGAATTGGACATAGTCAAGGGAGGATACCTAAGACTCGAGCCTTAAAGGAATCTTATATCCATCTAGGGCTAAGAAGGTTACCTCCACCAACTAGACATGGCCTCTTGAGGTATCATTGTATTGTGATTGAGGATGGAAGTGCCATTACATGGTTTTGAACTTAGTATTTATATGTCTTAGGGCATTAGAAATGGTTTTC